>JARFNW010087004.1:0-13193 GCA_031763155.1 Dirona albolineata
TGTGTCGTTCGCAACACGCACAAGAGAGAGAGAGAGAGAGAGAGAGAGAGAGAGAGAGAGAGAGAGAGAGAGAGAGATCTTATTTTAGAGGAGTGGTATCATTCAATTGTAAAAAAAAGATTATACATCTCACCATCATTCTTTTTGAGATTTAAACTGAGCGACTCACATCTAACATGTTGTAGATGACATAGAATTTGATGGTAGACTGTGTACGGACAATGTGGTAGACCATAGAGGTGTCTATGTAACTTGTGATGAGGCAACTGACAACTAGAACAACCCCTTTCAGTAAGTCACAAATCTGGGCTGGGTTCAAAATAGCCTTTTTTCTGTAAGGAGCACACATAAAATAACAATTATTGCCATCATGATACAAAAAGTCCTGACCAATTGTTTAATCACTATAATAAAAGTTTCTGAAATCTTTGTCAAATATCATTGCCAGAAAAGAAAACAGTGCCTACACATTTAGCCAAGATGGCAGTGTGGCTCAGAAGTTATGGTATTGGACTGGCGACTGAAAAATTCTGGGTTACATTCCCTGAAACCCTTGGTACTTAGATGATATCAGTGTTACAAGCACATAACATCAAATACTAAACTTTCTGAACATTCTGTTCATACCTTGACAATCTGTCACTTAAACAGTATAGAGGGTGACAGATTGGCTCTATGGCAGAGTGTCTGAAAGCTATCAACTATCTACCACAAGTTTATAGTCCAGTATCCCTGTACAAATACAAGCTCACAGTCTTTACATATTTTATCCCCCAGCAGGCCATGTCATTCAATGCTCTTCTCAATTCCATGGGTAGCATACATTACAGCAGCCTGTTAAGAGTATCATACTAATATCTTTCTCTAGCTTTAACTGGGTACCCATTGGCACCTGAGTCAGATAAGGATAAAATGGGTAAACAGTCTTCCCCAGGGGCATAGTGTAGGTAGCTTCAGCCAAGATTCAAATCTAGGATCTCAAGGCTGGCGCTGACGACACCAATACTGTAATTATAATACTGTTCGCATACACTGACATTCTCTTAATATGCACATAGGAAAATTTGAATAGTCCCCCTGGGGAACAAAGAAGCAAAAGGAAGAATGGTACCCTACAACTTGAATATAAAGACTAAACTGCATTTCAAAACATCATACAGGCTTGACAATCTCAAAAAGTGACTCTTTGCTTGACTTTCACAAAAAGCTCTTCACATAATATTCCCTCCCATTTTCTGGTTTCTCTCTTTTTATTTCTACCTTAAAGGTAATTTTTTCACCTACTTCGTCTCAGAAAAAAGATGGAAATATATAAAAAATCAATGCAAATCACATTCATATTTTTATATCATATGCTGAATGAAAAATCTCATCTTTCCTTTTTTCTCACTTCAATTTCTGGGTTTGCTGATGATATTGAAATTTGAATGCAAAGACAATTTGTGAAGAAATAAACATATGGCGATAAGAAGTTTGAGACATACTTTAGAAACATGACTGAGCAAGGGTAGGTTAAGACATCAATCAGGCACACCAGGATCCGAAGTGGCAGGAATGTCATTATGTTCAAGATGGAGTCCAGACATTGCAGCAATCCAAAGGCACAAAACTGTGAAAAGAGTATTGTGTTTCAAACTAAATATTGAAGGGGCCCGTACAATGTTTAATCATGGTACTATAGGGAACATATAGAAACAAACAAACCCCTCAGAGCCTTGACATATGGCTAGTCTCTACAATGCTTTTTGCAGTATAAAAAAAGGCTTCATAAACAAAATATCAAAGATGGTACCTCTTGTTCAAAGTACATGTGGGTTAGGATGAGAAGAGCATTGAAAACGCTGACTAACGATACTGAAAACCACTCTCATACAGGATTTGAACCCCACACCTGAGAATTCCAAAGTGAGTTTATCCACTACACCAGGGGAGTCCCTGTATCAACCCTTCAAAGCCCTGCTTTCCCAAAGGTGCTGTACATCAAAACCTCACTTTCTTTGGGAGACAAGTTCCAATCTAGTGTATGGAAACCATACAACATTGATTAATTAAAAGGTGTTTCAATACCAAATGGTAGAACTGGCTAAATGGATTAAAACGTGTTACAATACCAAATGGTAGAACTGGCTAAATGGATTAAAACGTGTTTCAATACCAAATGGTAGAACTGGCTAAATGGATTAAAGGGTGTTACAATACTAAATGGTAGAACTGGTTAAATGGATTAAAAGGTGTTACAATAACAAATGGAAGACAGTTCTTATGATAAACAAGATT
Organism: Dirona albolineata; assembly: GCA_031763155.1. NCBI lineage: Eukaryota > Metazoa > Mollusca > Gastropoda > Nudibranchia > Dironidae > Dirona > Dirona albolineata. The sequence continues at coordinate 2,278 of JARFNW010087004.1, forward strand.
TTTTTAAAAGTTGTAAGTAATAAGCAGAGCAACTTACTATATCTCAAACATACATATATACAAATATGTATGTATATGCATACTCCATTGGTATTCTACTTATAGCAGGATTCAATTACTCAATGATCTGGTAAACCTGGTTTTAAAATGGTGTGAAGTGACTACATATATTGTGTCATCAGCTACCACCGACCATGATGTTCATGACATGTAACAGATAAAACCTGGCTGGCCATGCATGCATATTACAGGTATTTTAAATTGGCATTGTGCCAGTTTGGCTAATTTCAAGCTACATCAAACTTGCTGAAGGGGGAAATAAAGTCAACCCATGTTGAGTACTGATAGCGAATTTCAAATTTGCTCACTAATCCCTTTTAAATATAAGCCAGGAAATCTAAACTGTAACATCCACAAAAATAATCTACTGCTCATGAATATCAAAATCCAAATAACTTTATACTTTAAAAACAAAAAGTGTAGAGGTGAAACAAAGAAAAGGAAGCAAACAAATTTGTTACCTTTTCAAGGCTTTTAGGAGTGTTGACAGACACATATATTCTGTCCCGTCGTTGAACAAATTCAGATGCATCTCCCTCCAGCTTATAATTCCTTGTTAGTTCAGACTTAAAGTAACTGAACATTGATGGACCTGGGTAAATAAAAATTACCGGTAACGTTCAGGACATTGATAATAGTTCTGTCCTTGCAATTTTCAATGAATCCTATGAAATGATAGCATAACGTGCATATATGCAATGAAATCTCTGACATACAATTTTATTAAATAATATTTTCATGCATATCTACATCACATGCATTCAAATACTTTGGATGTCAATTTCATCCAATTAAATTAATCAACAAGGCACAATATTTGATCAAGGCCTATTATTTAAACAAGGTACAAGATTTGAACAAAGCACCATGTTTGAACTTTTTATCAATTTCCTTTCTACCTTTCGGAGTGAGGTTAAGTGCTTATTTCCTTTTTCTAACTCTTGTGCAATGAGCTGTCACAGAAAGACACTGCCTAACACATTATAGTCCCCTCTTGTAGCCTAATATGGTTTTTAAATTCTCGGAAAGAAAGAATACTTTATGTGGTCTATTCTATAAGCAGTTAAAGTGTAGAACTGAAAATGCTGCCATGAGCTTGATTTTTGCTTAGATTTAGAAAAAGGAGTGTACTTATTATCTATAGAGATCAGTCTGTTGTAGTACATGTAAAAAGTAGCACATCCTGTCTTATCGTCTACTTTACAATGATGGCTACTCCGAGCTGCACATTGCGTTGCCACAATATACAGGGTCATCTGAATCTATGGCATGCATACCTAAAGGCATAAGAAGCTAAAACCTCAAAGCTCTTGATCATTTGGTCTTTATGAGGATCCTTGATGGAGCATGTGTAATCATGCACTAATGGTATGATGAATGACTTGCTTAGTATTTCTCTTTTAAGGGACCTCATGAAGAGTCCTGCTTGCTTTGTTAATACTGATGTGGATATAGGATTCCCAAGACATCTCAGTGACTGTCGGTTGCTAGAGTGACACTGTGGAGGTCATGGAGGAAGCTGGAAATTCATATTCCATTTCCAGCTATTCTCCCACATTTCCAGCGTCTGTAGATCTTTCCATAGCAATAGTAGTCCCGTCACCATTAGATCAAAACAGTATGTAAGCAGCAAGAATCTTCATGTGGACAACATTTTCTATCTAAGCATTCCTATTTATCTTTGACTTGTAACCTACATAAGAATCATAAGTCCCTCGTTGCCCTCAATTTTTTAAGCTCTTAGTATTAGTGTTACCAGAGTTGTTTCGTAACACTGTGTCTAATATGATAAAGTAAAAAAATTAAGTTATTGTAACAGTTTTGAAGCACTCACAGTGTACCTTTACACTCAAAGTGGGAGTCAGTTTATCAACAGGATGAGCAATGTTGGACCGGGGAACACTTTAATCCACTGGGCTATACTTTCGACTTAGTTACGTCCATGACATTTCCTTCTTGCTTTAAATCTTTGTACAGTAGATGCCAGATACAAGCACGGTGGTTGGTAGGAGAGGAAAGCGTGCTTGAATGCGAAATTGACTTTATAAATATTGACTTATCTCCCTTTGGGTACACTTGGTCTCTTTTTTTCTGGTTATGTCCCTTGTTTTTATTAAGACACATCTAGTTTTATGTAATTTTGTTTTGTTTTTTGTTGGTTTTTATGGTTGTTTTTTTTGTGTTTGTTTTTTCATTTTATTATTGTGTTTAATACATTATGCAGTAAAATTAGAGCGATGCTAGGGTCGAGGCATGCTTTAATCTGAAGTGACTGCTTAAAAGTGATTAGTTTATATAGCAAAAAATCGGTAAGAGTGAGTTTGCGTGCTTGAATGCGAACCGTGCTTGAATCCGGCACCTACTGTATAAAGGTTCTGATTCTGGTGCTGGATCTCAAAGTTGATCCCACACATGGAAACAGCTTGTTTGTGAGAAGGCTATGATTCTATAAATAACCTTGTCAAAAGTCTCCTGGAAGTCCATCTCTTCTAAGTTAGATAACAGCTGTTTCCCTCCCTAAGATCATTGGTAAGTACATCTATCAGTCCTGTGAGCTTAGCTCATAAGACAAGACATGTCTCCCAAAAAGATTCTATTTATTGACAATGGTCAAAAATGTCTTTAGCAATATGATGCATTATAATGGTGACTGACAGTGATGGATTCCTTAACTTTACTTACAAGTTTGGCAAAATTATGCTCAGAGACTATTGCTGATTCTAGACAGACTAAAATCACTTGGATGGATATGTACACGAAACAGCACCAAAGGAAGGGCAAGTTAATTATTAAATTCCTGGAAACAAAACACAAAACAATGAGTCCATTCTTGATCAATATATAATGTAAGGTTTATAAACAACATATAAACATAGGTAGCTCTGATTGACAATGCAATGAAGCATTGGTACAAATGAAAGAATAGGGAACAGGCACTGATGATAAACAGAATAGTAATAATAAAATATGCAGTGCCAGACAGAGACAAATAAATTTTATCTTGATGTTTTTACTAAAATCTTTTATGTTAATTTTGATTGTATATATATGTTCTTTTCTCGTGATTGCATAGTGAGATGTGTTTGCGCGGCCGTCGGCAGGCTACAATATCATTTCGGAGTGTTTTTCAGAAAAATCTATTGGGATTCTAGATTATTGTGTGCCAAAGATTGCATCTATGTATTCATCTTGTGTTGGTGGACTACTGTAGTCTGTAGTAATATCATTTTTGTGGCTTTCTAAGTGGATTTAAACAGTGATTTTTTTTCATCCGTCCGTCAATTATACTCCAGAATTGGATCATTTGATGTAACGATACGGATAACAAGAATAGAATAAGATTGTCGGAAACAATGTGCGGGGTTAACCGATGCCTGCAGTGGCACCAACAACCTTTCTGACAACAGTAACTGTAACTAGTAACAGCAGACCAACTCATTACACCAACTGAACCAAGAAAGGTGGTATCAATCAAACTAAACATTATATTATAGCGAACAGTGCCATTACAGGCTATGCCCATTTTATGTGGCCGATCACAGGAATAAAACAATCAGGTGTATTAGTTTAGTGAACTGCGGCGGAAAAAGGGTAGGCTAACGTACTCACTTCACTCTTTAACTTTGTTAACTCTAACTCTTTTTTTGTCAGTACTAGTAGTCTACTGGTATCAGCATTCGTTTTTCAAGCTATCTATTGAAAACTTAAAAATACCTTTAACGTTCTGGGCTTTGATTTCAGGTGAATCGTCCTCCTTTTCAACTCCAGCTTTACCTTCAGGTTGATGTTGGCGTTGGGGTGAATCCTTGGAGTTGGTGGTGGAGTTGATGTTTGTTGTTGAGTCTGATTCAGATTGATGCCTCGATCTGTGATGAAGTTTTGTTCTTGAACTAGACCGATCACTTACAGATCGAATGGGAGAATGTCTGTCAATAAGAAACGAACTCATTGCATTGTTTACCCGACAAGCTCCACTTAAAAATCATCAATTAGTTACACGGCTGTCAGGAGTAAAACGATGACGAATGCTTGCAATGGAGCAAGGCCAACCCATTACAATTATCGATTATACTGTTTCAATGATCCTTTCAAAATCGATTTGATAAGTACTTGTCATGACAATGATATCGAGTCAACCTCAATTTGGGGATTTTTTAGTCTAAAAGGACAATAAGATTACAAATGTATATTTCAAATTTAGTATTTGTATGATATAGGATGAAAATATAATGATTTGTGCCAAATCAAGAAAATAAGAGGGGTTTTATTTAATGTAATTCCTAAAAATATCCGATCTATTCCAACTCTAAATAAGCTACTCGACTACCCATTAGCAGTCAGCTGTTTTTCGGTGGATTGTTTACATGACCACGAATGAATACGTACATCAGAATAGTAGATAATAGTCAGAGGGTCAATTTAGTCAGTTTTATTCATAGACGTAATAAGGTCATTGGTTTTATTAGAGTTAAATCGAAATAAGGTGTCGAGAGTAAGAAAAAACCCCACATAATAGTATTATTTATCAATCAATTCTCTTCTAGTTCCTTTATTACTGATCTTGGACAATAAAAAGCTATTAAAACAAGAAACGGTGTTCTATTATTTAACTGAAGGTAAAGATAAAGACTGGTTTACAGTCCGTACTCCACAAATGTACAGGCTCACAGACTTTATATCAGACAGGCAGTCTCTTTCAAAAGTCATAGCAACAAGGAGCATATAGTAAGGCATCCTGATAGGCGCATCATACTAACACACCAACACTGACAATAATATTTCTCTGTGTCTTTTCGGGGCTGTGATTTATCATTGGCATTGAGAAGCAGACACAGTATTTATAGATAATCACCTCTCATTTTACTTTCAGTTCAACGGGACTTAAGACTTCGTTACCACAGTATCATGATTGGCATACTCATGGATAGTTTAAAAAAAACAACCCCCAAAAAACAAAACAAAAACAACACATGCATACCTTCGCTAAAGGAAAACCAAAGAGAAACTTGTAATCTCGGGCAGGTAGTCTTCAAGTGCATAATATAAATAAATGCAGAATATTTACAGTTACTATATTTTTGCAAAATTAGACTGCTTTGGATGAAGCAGCTAGGTGCATGCAGACCTTTATCGGTAAAGACGTGTCCAATTTGTAAAGATTAATTGATATGATTATCTTATTATGTAGGTACATATAGAGGAAGTTGAATGACCAACCCTTAGATTTTCTTCCTTTTGCTTTGGTACGGGATGCATTGAGATAGTCAAAGGAACGTTGATAAAGACGTTTTTTCAACTGGCAAGTTTATGTCAAGCTATATAGAGAAAATATATCGGAAACTGCTGTCTTGGTTGGATGAACCCATGAGATCCTGGCTTTATTTGTTAGTGCACCTCCTTGTCAACATTGATAAATGTATGATGAGAAATGATGACTTTGTTTCACGACAAAGGAAACAAACTTCTGCTTTTCTTCCTGTCATGCTACGTACGTAACAATGGTGACCTGCTGAAGTTATGTAGACTTGAGTGAAAATATAGAGTATGTAAATTAGCTTCAATGATTGACAGCGCAAAACAGCGACGTTTCAACAAACAGTTTTTGTCAAGTGACAATTAACAAGAAACAAACACAAGTAAACCCCATCTATGTTTAAGTTTTACTTGTGTTTGTGATTGTTTATTGTCAATTTCGCTTGACAAAGGCTTGTTGGTCAAAACAGCGATGTTTTGCACTACTTTACCTACTCTATATTTACACACAAGACAGTAATCACTAACTCACAACCACATTACTATCTATGTTTCACCACTGCCCATGTCTCCTAACTTTGTCACAATATAAACAGTTTAATGTTATTTTGAAAAGGGATTTGTTCATAATTCTTTAAATTGTTAATTAAGTGGTATGGTCCTGCTTTGAATAGATGCCACAGATTTTTTATTGAATAAGATCATGCTGCATTATTTCCACTACATGTAACACGCATAGAAAAATGAATAACCCCGATTTGGTAGATTTCAGGAATATATACACAATAAAGCTTAGAAAGGAGCAGAACATTTTTTACTAAAATGTTACTATTTGTTTTGCATTGTGCCCCTTACACATATTTTTGGTCATTAACTCTGTAGGGTATATAAATGTTGGTCTGAGTACTGTCATAATCTGCAACTCAACTGTGTTAGTGTTTATCATTGAAAAAGAAAAAAACCCCACAAAATAAAGAATTCAACAAAGAACACAGCTCAACATTTTATAAAACAAATATTTAATGAAAAACTTAAATGGGGAAGTTTTTTTTGTTACAATCAGACACTGTCAGATAGATACTAGGAATGATATGATTATGATAATCAAAAAAAATATGAGGACATAACACATGGCAATATTTCAGTATGAGCAATTTTCCTTTCTGCAACAGACAAATACCAAGTTAATTTGGCACAGGAGATTAAATAAATACAAATTTCTACATTACATTACATCATGTCATTCAAATTTATGGTTTTTTTTTATCATCATGGCAAGGGATATAACTGGTTGTGCAAACACATACATGGTAATGGGTATATAATTACTCATCACTACAAAGAGTGATCATTCTTTTGCTTAAACCTTTGAATTTGGCGAGGCTTCAGAAATAATAACATTGGATTGTAAGTCTTGCCAAAATGGCTCAATCCAAGTTTTACTGTTTACAGTAAGTAGTAAAGTCCTTTTTAATAGTTTTCTCGCCTGTCATGATGAATTTGACTGTGACAATAATGGAAATCAGTTCATCTGAAATTCACAAAGGTTGTTCTACTTCTGGAAATATTACATAAAAAAGCGCTGACATATAAATACACCCATCAAATGAGCATCAAAGATTTTACCACTTTTCAGAGGAGCTTCACGAATAGCAAGGCCAAGATGGGGGAAAAAATGAAATAAACATCTTGTTCTATTTCTAAGTGTATCATTGTTGTGTGTGTCTGTGATGGTGGTTTGTGTGTGTGTGTGTGTGTGTGTGTCTGCTGAAAGGACAGGTTGCATTTATTAGAAACAATGCAACAATTAGAGAGAGTAGTGTATTTGATATACATAGAAACATTTCTTTATAATTAATAATAATCATCATGAAATGGAATCAGGTTTTTAATTCGTTTGCAAAATACTGCAGATATTTTTTGTACTTTCATACCATATAATATAACATAAAAGTGTCATCATCCATTCAAAATCCATTTAAGTCATGGTTATAAATTTGCACTTCAGAGCAAACTGTTTGAGCACTGGCATTTGGGGTGATATACTTGTAAAGTGAATCAGATGATCTTGAAATGAACAATCATAATTCAGCTCAGATGTCATACAATGCTATGAAAGTTGGCATTATTCATGCATGAACCAACGAAATTGAAAAAAAAAAGAAAAAGATATATACCAGTGCAGTATATATAAATCTTCCATATATGTAAAGAGACAATTTCAGGATTTAATGCAAGAGTATACCACATACAATTTGCATGGACTACACATCATGTCTCATATGTATCAAAGCATCAATGGAAGGTAAAGGAAGAAGGGGAATGAGATTAAGAATATGAAAAAGAAGAAAAAGGGAAGAATATTTTTATCTTTAAAATACTGTCAAAGGCATGGACCCCTTGAGCAAAGCACATTATTTGCTTCCTTGAAATCCTTTGTATTCATTTCACATGTTCCTTGAATCATAGATTACAAAACTTCTAGTCCCAGCTAATTCTACAAACACAAGAAGATTTGTAATTGTATTATCACACATATGATACTTAATAAAAGCTTCACACCGAAAGTTACAAAAGGTAAATTGATCAAGAAAGAAGAAAGATTATCACACATGAAAAAAAAAGTAATTCCCATTTAGTTGTACCTTTTGCTCATGCACAACTTAGAAAAGTCTTATAAACAATTTAAATAAAGACCTTCATACTCACACAAATCAACATTAGTGAAACAAATGATTAGAAAACCCCCAGCAAAACAGATAAAAGGGCATTTCATCACAATTCATCCTTCACTCCTTCAGACTTGTCCGTTTCTTGTTCTGATTCGCTAAACTCGTTTTCATCTTCAAAGTCTTCCCCTTCATCTTCTTCTGGGTCTTCCTTTTCATCAACCTCCTCTATGGCTTCAGGCAGTTCTATCATTGGAACACTCAACTCATCACCCGAACAAACATCTGTTGACATGAAATATAAGATAATCGTGAAAAAAATAGGAATACAGAAAGTGACGACATCGACAAAAGAAAGCAAGCTTTGTCACGCTAAAAGAAATCTGTAGATTTATAAAGCTGTCAAGGAAAACAAAATAAATAACTTATAAAAATATTGTAATGACAGCCCTACTCTACTTTTATATTTTAAAAAAGCCAACGCTTCGCTGGAAAAAATGACATTGTGATCACAATCAGTGAGGAAATTAAATAAACATGACAGCTATTGACAAAATCAAACTGTTCATTCAGGCATAGCAAAAAGAATTTGAAGAAAAGGAAGATAGTTGGGTAGCAAGAATAGAGATAAACTCCCAAGATCAACATTCTTTTTGACAGGCGATGGGGGAAAAGTCAACTTTTGGGAACAGCACTTCACTGATTTGATGGGACAAGAAAACAAGACCAACCAAAAGAAATCTGGTGATAGATAGACTAGATGGACATCAACCAAAACAAGGCCTGACATGAGAGATCATCAGCATACAAGCAACCAACTGTCATAGTGGAGATTCAAGTTGATGCCTTTGGCGTACCATGACACAGAGAGGTGGCAAATGCTGAGATCTTTCCACCAAACACTACTTTGTCACTTTGACTGTATCAAAGTAATTGCATGTTCCACCAAACACTACTTTGTCACTTTGACTGTATCAAAGTAATTGCATGAGTTTTAAATCTGTAAACAAAGCCCTTCTAGAGCCCTCCAGAGAGCATTCAGTGGGAGCTGCTAGATCAGCACATCGTTTCTGACATTCTGTCAATATTGATGCCAGCCTGTTGTAGCGGGGAGCACATTCGCACCATTGTCAAGTGAGGAAAATTGTAAAGAGTTTTTCCCCAACCGCTTAATGTTAAGCCTAGCATTCCAAGTATTTGAACCTGGAAACCTGGAGTCTAAATTATTAGCAAATGTAAACTCATGCTTTTACTTCTTTCCCACCACTTTGACCATGAAGACTACAGTAATTATGGAGTCAGTGCTTAAAGTTTTCTTTGATTGTTCAAAGTTCAAAGAGATGCTAGATGCTAAGCAAAATTATGAAAAAAAATAAAATGAGCCCAAATAATTAACATCTCATGTGTATTTGTTTCAAGCAAAACCAAGCTAGAAAAGGAGAACAACACTTTTAAATCTATCATGTTGTAACGCTACAAAAAATAAAGTTAAACAAAAATTGAAAATATGGCGAAAGGAAATGACTAAAAATCAATCAAAACATACATAAAGAGGCTACCACAACAATAAAGAAACTTACTTGTCTGTGCATCACATATGACTTGTTCATAATTCTCAATGTCTTCACGTTGTAGCATCCTCATCACATCTTCTTCATGGTCTTCCAGAAAATCATGACACTATAGAATGCATACATCAAATAAATATTTAGTTTAGATGAAAAAAGAACAACAGCAGCAACAAAACATTTTTTTTGTCTGTCAAAGCAATGAGAATGCAATAGACCATAATAATTTTCTGTTGGGATCTTCCATTTTAAATAAGTTAGAAGTATTATATTATATGATATGCTAAAAGTGCCAACAGCGAGTAAAATTGAGTTAGATGCTATATGAATGCGTTGTATTATCATTATTATTATTATATCATCATCATATCATTATTATTATTATTATTATCACCAATATTATCATTATCTTTAAAACTAAAAACTAAATCACTTCATAATGATTCTCTGATAAGAAGAAGAATGAGAGTGTGTTCATTAAAAATGTTTGTCCTTGTTAAACTTGTTTATAATTATATATCTTCCAGTGACAGGATCTATACAATTCTTATAATATATAACACAAAATGACCCAAACAAATTTAAAAAAAACTTATTTAAACATTCCAACAATACCTGGTAGCGCAGCTTTTGTGATACTTCCCAGTTAATATTATGATCTTTTGTCTCAAGCCTTTCCCCATGACGTCCAGTTGTTCTGACAATCGTTGAGGGTCCACCTTCTTGATCCAGTTGGGCATACTTTCTTAATTCATCACAAACTGATTCAAATATTTCCTCTACATGTCCTTCTGATCTTGCATAGCTTTTCTGTATAAGTTTTAAAATGGTGCAAAAAGATTATGAACTTGCATAACTTCCAATCTAATCGAGTTATTAGCTACATTTCGTTTAAAACATAACCGAACCTTGAGCTCCAAAACTGTTGGTTAAATAGAACAGTTATAGTGTACTCCATCAATGGCCCATGCGATGATCATAATTATTCAGACTACACTGTATCATATATCTCCTTTACATTCAATACAAAGCAAAGAACAAATACCTCTCACTCTTTATGTTTTCTTCTGTTCCATCCTCTCTCTTTTCAAGTAGGTATCATCAGAGAAAAATGTCTTAACACATTGCCCCCTATATATTTGACCCCTTGACCCTAATACAGGCAGCTAGTTTGTAGCCATGCAAGCCTCATTTCTGAGCAATGTGTAATAAACTTTAAAAACTTACCTCTTTTATATTTTGGTTCCCCTGAGGGTCGACTCTGAAGCTTCCAACTTGAATCATCTTCTTTGGGTCTGACTGACTTATTTTCCAATTTGCCTCTTCAACCACAGCCCTGCAAACTATTTCAAAGAGCCTCATATAT
>JARFNW010087115.1:0-13191 GCA_031763155.1 Dirona albolineata
TTGGAAAAGTGAATATTTGAGGATTACTGAAAATTTCAGAGAAAAATTTGAATTATAAGTTTTCTTAAAAGCAAAAATGCAAGGCCTGGGGTAACAAAATTACCCGTGACGTACGATTTAGGTTAAAAGACTCTGAGCCGACAACTGAAGCGTTAATAATGTTTTAAAAAGTAACTGGATTTTTGTCTTGTATCCATGGCAGGGTGTGATATCTGTGGCAGGTTGTGATGAACGTCTTGTTGTTCAAGCTGTACATGAATTGTACGATTCTCAGTTCACAACAAAGTGGGAAAGTACAGATCTGAGGAAAAGCACTATTGTCTTTATAGGTACACTGCTAATACTTATGGTGCCTCTCTATTTATATTACAGTAGATAAGCTACAAATTAATGCAATGTTTAAGGCAGACAGTATACAACATTGGGTTACAAATGGCTGGTTTTCAATGTCACTTTCACACCTCAGAAAAGATCAACCTATGAGTCGACTACATTTATCAATATAACCTCCTATCAATGACTCATTAGAATAAGTTTCTTTTAAAAATTTGTTTGTCTAAGTCATAATCGGCTAAAATAAATTGCAGATGATAAAGAGGGAGAGCCTGTCATGTAATTTTGGATGTAGATTGTAGTAGTGCAAATAATTGCAAAGAATTACATAAATACAATTTTTAAATTGTCTTCGAATTCATGAAAAAAATTAAACATTTCCTTTTTATTGCATTTGATTGTTTGTCTCATTTAAAAAATTTACTGTACTTTTTCAGGAAGAAATCTGGACCGAAGTGTTTTAGCTCCAAAAATAGAAGAATTGGGATGTCACCCACAGAAACAGCAATCAAGATAATTTAGGAGTTTTATATTTGTATGCGTGTGATTTTATACCTACATTTCAGTCTGATTGAAATGAAGTCATTAAATTATTATATTTTTTGTTGATATATGCCTAAAGAGAAATGAATAAGGCAAGGCCAGACCTGGTCTCTTGATTGCCGGGGTTTTGATAGAGAACATTATGGCGTTGGTGCTTGAGTGGTTAGGTTCCCAACCTAGAGATTGTGATATCCCAGGTGCGGACCCTGGCAGAAAATACCAACGGTGAGTCTTTGGGAAAGACTGCACACAATTTTCCTCAATTGACTCAGGAGTGAAAGAGTACCCAGTTCCAAGCAGAAAAAGTGAAAGATATTGTCATTTTGTTAATATGATGAGCCTAACATGCTCCCCAGGGAGTTGAGAAGGATACTGAATGACTCGCCCTCCTGGAGGATAAATGATGACCAGAGATACTGACTATAAACCAAAGTAAAAGATTGCCTGGCTTAGATTTATGTCACAATAAAATGGAGCATAGTTGACTGGTTGTTATATTTTATTCTAGCATTTCAAATATACCTCTTCTTACGATGAAACAATGTATGTTAAATCTGAAATTATTTCTCATGGAAGTTGAAGGAAAAAAAATGTCTTTCATGGTAAATAATTCCCTATACAATTTAATCAGATTTTTTTGGGACAAAGTGTGAAGTGCATTGAGGTAGGCTTGCTCACTTGCTGTCAAACATATCTTTGTTTTTTTGTTTTTTAAATGTGATGTCCTACATATTATCACAATATATGATTATTATCCGACTACCAGACCATCTTACTTTCATTGAATTATGTTTAGTGTGTGGAGAGATGTGTGAATGACGTTAAAAGGAAAAGTAATTACCTACCAATGGGAATAAGAATGACAGTAGGAAACTATTGCTGTACCAGAAAGAATAGAAAAGGGTCGAACCCATGACTGCATCAGCACCCACCGCCTTGCTCTTCATCATCAGTGCCTGCTCCCTATTCATTCTAGCCCAAGAATGAGTGTGAAGTGGGCAATGATCTTAAACACATAGAAAAAATGACAGGGAAAGGAGGAGGTTTGCATCACTTGCGCATGTTGGTCAGATTGGGGCCCGATACCTAAACTAAAAACCAAAAAAAATTTAGTGAACTTGGACACAGAATCCATATTTCGTTTCCATTATTGCTGCAGTGGAGTGTATGTGTAAATATATCCCACGCCTGCAACGACTCCATCACCTTGGCAGCTCTAGGAGTCCGTTAGTCAATGAGTTACTTTCCTGATCCTGTTACTTGTATCTTTTACTGACACTACATTACTTTCCTTTTATTTGACAAATGTAATGCATTACGACGAAACCCCATAACCCTCTGTACTAACTTTTTACAGAAGAATAAATCTGTAATGATGCAAATTGATTTTATTTTTCTCATTAACATGTTGGACATCAGAAAAATTTAAAGAATACAAAAGAAAGGAATGATATTGTTACAAAAATATAAAGTGAGCCGTTAAACATCTTTGAGTAAATATATGACACCGTTTAGCAACATCGAGAATATTTTTCATGTCTGTGTTCATGAAACAAGACAAATTTTAGCAAAAAAAAGTAACGCTGCTGTTAGTGCCAGTTTCCATTTTATATAACAAAAAAAGTGATAGATTGCCATTCTCAGGACAAGATGGTCTTTCACAAGCTACTTTCTAAGCATGGTATTTATTTCTACACCTCAACGGAGAGGGACAGAGTGGGGCATTTTGTTCAAGAATGTTAACGTAGTGGTGATGACAGGACTCAATCCCACAGTCTGCATTTGAATGCAATGCCAAATTCGCTCTGCCTCCTGACCTAAAAATTATTGGTAGTAATCATATTATGTAGAATGAATTGTCGAAAGTTGATATTCGTTTCAATTCCAATACTTTGTTCACAGAACCCTGTAGATATTACAACACTCAAATCATGAAAAATTAAAGTATAATATCCTGTATTACATATTAATTACTCTCATCAATTATAGAGGATAGTGTAAGTATAATATTGGTTCCAATACTCCAGCTTGTCCGTCAATAATTGTAATGTACACCACAAATGATGTTAACAGCATTTTATCTTAAAGGAATTGTTAATTTATGTTCAAAAGCATCAAGTAATCATTTAAAAACTTTTAGAAGAAGAGTAAGAAATATAACATTTGTATGATAAACAAGACAAAATGACCAATGAGAAAAATTTATGCACATCTAATCTATCATTAGAGTTTATAATATAAATTGATCACACTAAAAGAAAAAAGTTCATGTTCAAAGTGAACATTCATGTCTCCTTCAGCATTTCCGGTTTACAGTATATCTTTCATCGCTCACTTCCAAGTCAAAAATCACTTATAACAGGAATGTTTATCTTTGCATATCAATCAGTCTTCATTCCTTCTCCTTTCTCTATAGTATAACGCTGTTGCAACAGGAATGTCATATATATGTCCAGGGAGCAGCTGTGATCCAAGTAATCATGTTATATCAAGCTTCCGCTATAATAATTTCTAGAAAACTTTAACAACAGAGCAGCCTTCATCTTATACGAAACATTCAAAACAACCTGTTATGATCCACAAGCGATTAAAAAAGTGAATTTAAAAAGCAAGCTTCAGTATGAGGCTGTATAAGGGCCCAAAGGATCACATGAGTTGGTGCAGGCACATTAAATTATACTTGCTTAGAGACAAACATCATTTTCATAATTCATCAATGAAATCTTTGTACCACCAGGAAAGGATATTGCATAAATTGCAAATTCCAAACTAGAAAAGAAATCAATTTAATTTTAAGTAGGTTAATAAAAAGCGTGTGTTATGTTTTTCTTTAAAATTTCAATATGTCAAAACAATTACAATAGTGATGTATTTCTTATATACTTTCATTGACAATTTTGTTTTAAATATTCACTGCTTTCTATTTGTAAAGTTTATAGTTTTAGTTTTAGACATTTCAATTTCAATTAAAAAAATATTTATAATTTTCTTAAATTTCAATTTGACATTGTGAGTTGTCTCAGCAGTCTTGAGAGAACACAGTGAATATGATAAATTACACACACAAAAAAAATTGTCGTTTCGATGTTGACAACCCAACAATGAGTGACCACTATGCAGATAATTTTATGTTTAAAAAAAGAACAATGTGAATATGAGCATTTTTCACAACCAGATGTATCATGTCATTATATTCACACAATAAATCATGGTAAAAAGTCAAATAAAAAATGAAGAAAGAAAGATAAAAATATAATTGGGGAGTTGAAGATAACAAGAGTTGAATATAATTATGAGACAAGAGAACAGAAAAAAAATAGCAACAAACAAAAACAATCCTCCCTCTTTAAACCATAATTAATGGTCTCAGAATGGCCAACACACATTTCCATGAACATAGTTTGATCTGTTTTGATCAAAATGTGTTCACTTTAACATCTGTTGTCAATTATTATTTTATTTTCATATTTTGTTTTGCTTACTTTTACAACGAACTAAGGGTGATTTGTTATTCAGGCATATCTCTATCCTTGTGAAAGGCAAAAGACACTTGCATGTAATGTCAAATTAAGTCCAAACAAAAAATATTCAGACTTACAAAAAGGTACCCCATGACCTCCAAACATGGCTGAAAACTATGGATAAGAAATTTAAGAAAAGCTGGTGATCAGCCCACTGTCTAAATACCTATATTGGTCATGAACAACACCCATCTGTGATGAACAATGTTCAATCCCAAGGGTTGTAAATGGTAATTTCACTGGGAAACTGCATTGATTCCATGGGCCAGTAGGGTAGAATATGGTCACACTTGGGTAAAATTAGACAGGACTGCCCTTCATTTTACGATATTTAAAAGGCTGGTGTTCCAAATAGCAAGAAGATGTATAGTGAATCTCAATGATCAACTAAGGTTTAAGATAAAAAATATCTTGCGTTGTAAAAAGTAAATAATAAATATATAAATATATCCACATCTATCTAAATTAATCAATAAAACATTGCAACTTGAGTAAGGATATAAATATAAGTACATTTGTGTCAGATGATCTCATATTTTATATGTTATTTTTAATCAGCAACAGCAAGGGACTGTTATCACAAGTCCTGAGGTCCAATGAGCAAGGTTTTCACATGCGAATACGGAATGAGCTGAAATATAAAAAGAGTAAAAATATGTCACTATTACTCAGAAAGTTTGTGCATAATTGTGTAAGTGGGGTAAGTTACAAAGATTGCGATTTTGGTCCCAGCAGGGGAAGTCAATGAAATTGATATTTTTTAAAAAAGGAAGTGCATGACCATCGATATTTGTGATTGACTGCACATAATAACTCCTACCAGTGTGTTCTTTTTGTAGTTATCTACGAATGTGGAAAGGATGTTTGTGAAAATAAAGATTCAAACTTGCTCCTCTCTATGGCTTGTGGCTGGTGGTATGTCATGAGATTTAAAAAAATGGGTTCCCCTTCCTAAACCGTCTTTTAAATCGACCAATGACATTTGCAATGTTGTTAGTCTGTTCCAAGATGAAAGCTTAGAATAAGAGTCAGAGAAATTTGCAAGGTGAGTGACTGCATAGCAAGGATGAACTTGACTCCTATCAAGATAGTCATGGCTTCGATTTAATTTCTGTGTGCCAACTATTTAGCCCTGAGGCTAAGCACCAATTGGCCTTTAAGTTGTTTTCTAGTACATGTAAAGGGCCTTAGCTAACAAAAAATAAACAATTTGATCAGTCCTATAATCACAATTCAGAACATACTTGACAAAGTCTGGGGCCTTTGAGATGACGTGCTCAAATTCAGCAAATGATAAAGTTTTATCATCATCAAGATCTGCCTCTTCCATTATCTGTTGGTATATAAAATATAGATTTGAAGTTAACATTCCACGGTATAAATAAATGAAAAAGTGTGAACAAAATAAAAAATTGTCTGACTGACAGTTATTTTAATAAATATTACAGAACAATCCTATTTTCATTTATTTCAGTCACAATTTAAAAAGCATAACACAATTTAATACACTTAGCATTCCCAGATTGAAAACCATCAAACGTCGTACATTGTCAATGAGTTGCTGCATTTCATCCTCTGTCAGGTGATTTGACCCAGTCAGGCTTTCAATAACGTGTTTCAAATCAGAATCCGAAATCAAATCGTCACCATCAAAATCTGCAAAGTAAAAATTGTTCTGATTATCAAAGAAGTAGACATAGGTATGTAATGTAATGAAATTCATTGAAACTGAAACATTCAGTGAGCAAACTTTTCCCTGACGAGTTATGAGTTCACCTGTTTACCATATAAGATTGCCTTTACATGTTTCTGAACCAGTGCTGTCAAATATCTATTAGGTTACTTCAATTATTGAATATTAAAAAAATATCAATAATATTCATCGGTATAAAAACAAAAGCAAAAAAAAAAAAAGAAAGAAAGAAAGAAGAGAAGGCTTATCTTTCACTCATTTCTTACCATACACACGGAAAGCATATTCCACTTTTACATTCTTCGGAGCCCCGTCACTAAAGACTGACATCATATCAAGGAAGTCTTCGAATGTCATGCCATCGCCAGCGGAAGAGAATACTTTGCAAATTTGATCTCTGAATGGGTTCACCTATAAGGGATATAACAATTAATTGTGCAGAAATAAATTTCAATCACGATCAAATCGTTCTTCTTGCATTACCAAATAAAGTAAAAGTAGTATATCATAACATGGATGAGATTTGGGGAAAACGGAATTGCAACATCAGTATCAGGACCTGTTTCCTCTTCCTAAAAAATGGAGCTTGAAAATTTACACAATGATAACAACAAACAAGACTAAATACACTATTGAGGAAGCTGCTCTGTTCACTAAATCTATATTTCCAGGGAAGAAACTTTCACCCATCACAAAAGATGTCTATATATATAAGGTCTTGGGTGAGGCATTAACACTTTGTTAATTTGCTGGTATTTCATGAACACACCGCAAGACAGAAAGGACATGGACGAGTCAACAACTTAGTCATTATTTATGCCAATCATTAAAAAAAAAGCCAACGGTAGAGCTTTACAGAGGATTGAAGAAATGCATGTAGAAATATAAATACACCCACTAAACATGCACCTCCTTAATTTCCCTGCCTTTCCCAATTCTATTCTAAGGGGAATCATTCCTAGAGACATCAGATTGAAGTATGCTTCCCCATCCATTTTCCAAACTTTTGACATTAATTCAATTTCTTAATAAACATAGACTTACCTGTAGCTCTGGTAATTCTCTGATCTTTTCAAATGGCAGTTTTGCATTCTTGTCTTCTTCCACTTGGGATGGTGAAAGTGCCTTGAATCTTTTGTGCACACTTTGAAAAAAAAAAGTATTGAATAGTTATTACCAAACGTAAAATCAGTTTTCCTCCCACAAGTATAGTTAGGTTCACATTCAGATAAATTATCTACATACAATTCAACCCACAGATCTTTACCTAACACTAACACAGATATAATATAAAATGTATAATCTTCATGTTGCTTGTATTGGGGAAAATATATATATTTTGATTGAATATTCAACCACCTCTTTCCTGCATTAATCCTATCTTTTCTTGTTGCAAACCTTCCACTGTTATCAATTCTTTATGAGTAGACAAGGTATCATGGTAGGTTAAGAAGAATGGAAACAATACAGATCCTCAACTGAAAAACAATTAAGATTACGGCAAAATTGAAAGAAGGAAAATGTCACTGTTAAAAATATTGAGGAAACACCTTGAGGAGCTAAGTTACTGATTACTAGTTGATAAGAGAAACAAACACCAAAATCAAAGTAAGTTTTAGATCAATTATACTAGCCGAACTTACTGTATAATTTCTTTCTTGGAAAGATAGGTCAAAGTCTGTGAATGAAATAAACAAAACATTAATATAATGCTAGTGATGGTATCTTACTTTCTTGGAGGGGTAATTTAAAAAAAAGGTTAGCATTTACAAATGAAACATCTTAATACTGCTTTTTCCAATTCAAAATGAAAATGTGTGTGCAAGAGTACATCAATCTGTGTGATTGTGTGTGTGTGTAAAAGTGTTATGCCAAATTATAAGATCTTCATATCTTTCGTCCAAATTCTAATTCTCTGCTGTCATTACCTTCCCTCTTCCTTGCATTCTTCATCTTCCTTTTTGTTCTTTTTCATTTTTATTCATCTCCTTTATGTTCTTTTATCCCTCTTTTTAAAAAACAAGACTATTCCTTTCATTATCATCACTACTTTTATTATTATAATAATTATTATCATGTGCTTTTTTCTTTTTTATCATTATATTTATCATCTTATCATCATTATTAGCATTAGGAGTATCATAACTATCATTGTGTCCACAATAATCATTGCTGCAATCAGCTATTATCATTATTATGACGTTACTTTCCAAAAGACTATTATTATTGTAAACAATCCATTTGGTATCAAATAACTCATAATAAATGCAACATTTTTAGTGAATGAGCAGAAAGAAGAAGAAGGCAATAGACAAAGGAAGAAAGACAATGCTTTTATTGATTTACTGCTGCCAAAGACTACTCTAAAGATGAAGGCCCTAGGAAGTCTTTGAGTGACAATGGAAAAGGACGCTTTATCTTATTTATTGATTTATTCTAGTGTTTCCAATGGAGTGATCTTTTCATTTGCAGATCCATAAAAATATGAGATGTCTGCTTGCTTTCGTTTGCTATTGCTATATTTAAATATCTTTTTTTTGTTGGGTGTTATTGTTGAAAGAATAAGTCTCTATTGATTCATTGATCAATGTGACCTACCTTTTGTTTCTCTTGTATCTCTACTGAGGAAATATTAAGCATAATTTTCTATCTCCTGAAACTAGACTGAGGAATCGTATCTGACAAATCTGACTAAATGAATAGTTGTTACATCTGGTCGCACCAAAATGAGTTTGCATCCTTGCAAAAAAAAAAAATATATATTTAAATAAAATTTCAACATAGCACAAGGTCCAGTCATTACCATATATATATACATTAATCACATGCCAAATATCAAAGTCTAGACACCGCTGATTGGGTTTTACAAGGAATGAGAAAACAGATAAAGATAAAGAGAAGAATCATGAATGGTAGTATGCCAGAAGAGCACTGAGTTTAATATATCACATTACCAAAGACTGTTGAAATCTGAATGATTTATAATCAACTTGATTCAGGAGCTGTGAAACACATCTGTGTCACGATTTAAAGCCTTCTTTTTTAGCAGTAATAGCAGTGCAGTGGTAGTGGTAGTAGTAGTAGTAGTAGTAGTAGTAGTAGTAGTAGTAGTAGAGTAGTAGTAGTTGTGGTGGTGGTGGTGGTGGTAGTAGTGGTAGTAGCAGATGTAGCAGCACAAGCATTAGTTTGGTAGAAGTGAAAAAAGGGGCATGCTGAGGGTCATGATAACATTTGACTCAGGTTTACAAAACTAATAATTCAAAATGATTAAATTTTAATTGTTAATCAGCATCCTTATAGATTAGTCAAATTACAACAAATGAAGTGGTGTGTAGAAATTTTACGTAGGAGGGAGAGAGAGAATGAGGTTTTTATCATGGTTCTGATACTGAATTTTTCTATATGAAAGTCATCAATGAATGGCAACTCCCTCCATTTAATGGCAACACAATGAGATTCAATTTGTTTTTCAAAATTCAAATAGAGAAATCCTGACCTGACATAAATTTTCACAATTGAACTTATCCGCAAGTATGCAAAACCACTGCCGGTTAGTCACCGTTGTTTATCACAAATAATAAATTGGACTTGACTAAAATATCACTACTCACACTACCATCATTCCTCAGCCTGAAGAGAGATGTGGACTTTAGTTTTAAAACCATTTGAAATACTGGTTGAAATTAATTAAGTCAGGAAGCTCGCACACCTTTTCTTTGAAGACAATTAATTGGGACTTATCATTGATGGTCTCAAGCCCGTAAAAAAACTAAGAGGGGAATGGATACCGTTCCGTACCACCAACCTCTCCAGATCAATTCTATCAATTATGCTGAATCACGACTTCAGATCATCGCAACAAATTCTTGATTCCTAACGACTTGTGATTAAACAGAGCGGACCTGTAATTGTAATAACAAAAAGTCGCTGACAAAGGAAAGAAGAGGAACAGAAAGAAGGAGGAGGATTGTATTCTTGAACTTTAAAAATTTACTTTTATCTAATATCTAATATAATTATGTTTCCTGCCTTATTAGAAAAAGAGGGTACCTGCACAGTACAGTACAAGTACAATGTATGATAAAGAAAGAGAAGTTAAAGTTAAAGTTATCAGGATTGAAATATGTCAGAGAGAAGATTTCTTCTTGAGTTCTAGACTATCTATAGTCTAGACTAATACTAATACTAATAATATAATAGAGTATATAATTTATAGAGTTCTTATTCTTATTAGTATTAGTATTAGATTATTTCAATTCTGCTATACTAATATTTAATAATAATAATACTAGTCTACTACTAATAATACTAATAATAATACTATTCTTCTATCATCATCTCTATCTAATAATACTAATAATTCTATCTTTAAATCTAGTCTAGACTCTAGGCCTAGGGCCTAGGTGGCTATTATAGAACAGTAACCTAAGATTTTACAATTATGTCATTTACCTGATAGTCATCAAGTTCCTCCTCTGTAAAGACACTCTGGCTGCCCCCCATTTTAATTAACTGTTAGTTGAATAGAAATGGACAGATCCTTGGTGACA
Source organism: Dirona albolineata (assembly GCA_031763155.1). Classification (NCBI taxonomy): domain Eukaryota; kingdom Metazoa; phylum Mollusca; class Gastropoda; order Nudibranchia; family Dironidae; genus Dirona; species Dirona albolineata. The sequence continues at coordinate 10,641 of JARFNW010087115.1, forward strand.
GAAATACGGGAATGGTGCCAGTGGCTGAATATGAATGAAACGGACATAAACAATAAACATACTGTGACGTCATATAGTAATCAATGTAGCAACAGCCTCCTACCAAATTGTTAATGGGTTGAGATAATCTTGGTTGGAAACCTTGATACATAATTTTAGGGGCTTTTTGCCGTCGATTGAAAAGTAATTATTTAATTGAATATGTATGGGAAGGTAAAGATAGGCTAAGTTTTATTCTTTTAACTGCTGATTGTTGAATCCAGCAATAGACATCTCTGTATCTAAAGTCGGCATAGCTGATTTGATTTTATAGAAATCGAAAGTAAGAATTGACAACCACCGAGAAGGATAGTCTGCTAAACATTGCCTTTGGTTTAATTTCTAGACTAGCTATACGTTTCGAAATGATATTATAATTAATTTGTTCTTGTCGATGCAAGCTATTCAAAACATCTTGAAATGCAATGGTTCATTGACAAGGCTTTTCAAGTATACTTACTAATCGGATCCACTCGGAAAGTTACTTCTCATCATTCATATTATTAAATTCATAATCTAAATCATTCTCATTCATCATATTCATAGTCATAGTCATCATAGTTATAATTAATCCTAGCCTGGGTCTTCTTACTCATCTTACTCATACTCCATCAAAGCGAAATCATTTTCTTGAGATTATGACCTTTAGAATGTTAATGAAATGAAGTGCAGTTTCCATATGGACCTTGGCTAATAAGAACAATAATAATAATAAGATGAGCGATAAGTCTTTCTACTTTATTATTATGTTTATGGTAAAGTTAGTTTTACTTTTGCCAATGATCCTCATGTGGGCGGGGCCTTCCACTGGAGAGGAAATTGTTACAGGTGGGTATTAAGAGTTAGTTGATTTGTATTTATTGTTTATCATCTAAGCGTTGTTACAGTTGAGTAGGTGGATGATAAGTCATTACATGTTTTTGCAGGGCACTTGGCCAGGGCTTTAAAAATGGTTTTCCAAAGCGAAAGAGCATGAGGTGGAAGATCTTGCTCTTCAAAATCTTAACAACAATGGCCAATGGTGGACAGTCAACGCAATGTTGTAAAGAAACCCCCAGTACTCACAGAACAGCGAAGAGACTCGGTGACCAAGAGGTTTGACGATGCACTTAATCCATAATAAGTGACAATGGGTCAAGTCTGCCTTTCGACATTGTGTTATTATCCTTTGGCAAGATGCTTTACATTAATCACTGAACCTAGATGTCGTAAATGGGTACCCAGCTCACAGCTGGAGAAATAATCTGCATCAGATCATCGTCCTATCGAGAGTATCGTGAACCATTACTTTATTCATCACACATTACGAAAGCGGGATAAGCATTGGCTCCTTAGACCAAAAACACGACTTTCACAGTGAACAGGAAGAGGGTATTTGTCAGGAAGTTGAAAGTTGGTAATCCTGCATTCATGTACTGTCACAGTCACACTAATACATATAAATATTATGATACATATAAATATTATGATACATATAAATATTATGACAAGAAATTTACTGTGAGTTAAAGTAGATTTTCAGCATGCTCGGGCCACCTCTCATAACTCACATTTGTTTCACATTATAATGTTTTTCAATTGAATGGTATTGTGTTCTTCAATCGTTGTCCATTGTCTTTACATTTCAGTAATAGCTACAGTCAGATCTTTGACAGATAAGACAAGTTAATTGAAGTGGATGCTGTCGTTTTTCAAGGAATATGTTTTTAAAACTAATGAACATAATTAAATAGAAAAGAACAAAAATAGTTTTCTGTATAATATTTATTAACTCTTGACCTTGATGAAACATAATATAATGCTACATTAGGTCATTTCCTTTCTTTTCAACAGCTTGTGACGCAAATCCTTGTGATGAAGGAGTGTGTACACCTCTCCGAAATTCTACTTTTCATTGCAGTTGTAGACCAGGTAAGAAGGACAGACTTTATCTGTAGTCAAAAATCATCCCTCGTTAAAACAGAATAAGACCGAGTCACTTTTTAATCAATTTTCTAAACGATGGCAATTTTCTGTTCAATCTTAAAAAGATTTTCAATATCTAGTCCATGGGTATCAATAATGTATATATGCCTATATTATTATTCATATGTACATATATAAACATATACATATATATGTATGTGTATATACGAACAATGAGCTGGTATTGATACTTTATGAAGGAAGAGATGGTTGAGTGGATGGTTAAATTGCAAATCACACTTTGATAATGTCATGTAGTGGTCATCAGCTTCAACTTGTTATTTTGAAACATATACTCTACCCTGATTGTCTGGTCAAAGTGTATTAGTTGAGAAAGTATGCATCCCACCCAGAGGGCAATTAATCATCAATAAGTTGCTTCTCACTGTGAAAACCAGAACATGCACTAGCTCAGGGTCCGTAGGCAAGTCTTAAAGTCTGGAAAAAGTCTGGAAAATGGGGATGGGGAATTAAGACTTTAAAAAGTCTGGAAAATAGGGGGTATTTTGGCAAAACAGATCTTAAGTCTTGAAAAAGTCTTGAATTT
>JARFNW010087224.1:0-13187 GCA_031763155.1 Dirona albolineata
GAGAGAGAGAGAGAGAGAGAGAGAGAGAGAGAGAGAGAGAGAGAGAGAGAGAGAGAGAGAGAGAGAGAGAGAAAGGGCTGTCTGTGTTCTTGTAAATAGAGGATTGATATTTACAGCCTTAAAGCATTCGGCGATCTTGCTAGCTTTATCTTGGAATATTCCACACATTGTACGTTTTTTTAGCTTAGCTTCCACTTCAGGCTTGCATTCTGCCATAGGCTTCACAATTTTACAACTGCAATAGAAATCACAACAACAAAAATTGAGTTCAATAAAATAAGACAAAGGTTACTATTCTTAAAATCATTGTTTGTTATTTTACTTGCGTGCAAAAAACAAGCTCCAGATTCAGCATTTTGAACAAACTAATAAAAGATTCAGGCATACAGTAATGAAGTAGATGGTTATCTGAGACTGGGAAAAAATAATTATAAAATGCCAAATCATTGTAATTGTTTTATTGCTGAAAATCACTCCATGGGATGTGTGCACTTAATTGCATCAAAGTAATGACAATTTAACACTTGTTCATTTCACCCAAGTAACACATAAACGTAAACAAACACACAATAAAGATTCAAGATTGACTTACACTGCAGCGTCAGAGCCATCAAAGGGAACAATCCAATCGTTGGCAATAGTACGCATTGCCCGTCCCCGCACTTTGCGACTGCCTCCTGGAACCGACACAAGAGAGTTATCTCTCATTCTGAACTTGTTGGTGCCACAGTCCCCACACAATCCACACATCTTTCCTTTGAATGATACCGGTGAGTTTACTGCTAAGGAAGAACCACTGAAAAGGACTTTCAATGACAAGGTTGATGCTATGAGGTTGAAGTAATTCCTTTTCCTTACAACTTTTACAGCGCCAGCAATTTTGAATTCTCCGACATCCAAAGTCCTCCCGTTCATCTGATGATTTAGAAAAAATATAATAATGTAAGATAAGACTGAACGTATGATGACGAGGATCACTCAAATAATATTGCTATCACCGTCATGAAGAAGTTTGAGAGAAATAAAAAAGTTAGTCTTTGAATTCTAGAAAATCATTTTTCTTTTTAGTTTAAAAAAAAAAAGAAGAACAATTTAGTTCCTCACAATTTCCAGTCAATTCCTATTTGTGAAAATTGTCCTTATCATACCTATCAAAAAATAATGAAGTGGATTGGTTCAACTTACAATATATTGACGTGCATTTCTTTCAACTGTAAAGATGAAATCACCCATCTTTTTATTTCCATTCTTCCTGTATTCAATATTCCTCAAGTGGACTTCAACGTACTGGATACAGGAGGCCCCTCTGTTACCGCAAGCTTTGTTCTTTGTGTAGACATCAAAGTTGGGACGATTCTTGAATTCAGGCAGTTCACATATTCCACTAAACTTGTACCTGAGAAAAGCAAGAGAGTTTTATATTCATCTTGCTGCGAACAAAATATGCCTGTATTTGATATTGGGAACATGTTACATCTGGAACAAACTGTAATTTCATCAAGTCTAAGACTTCTTCTTCTATGAAACTAGTATGGGAGAGGATTAAATATTGTATAGGGTGTAATCAAGATTACTTGAAATGAGATTGTAAAAACTCAAAAAGCAGGATGTTTTGCAATTCAAATGTACTGTATTTTTACCATGAAGCAAGCTAATCCTGACAAGGGCATTCCAAAGTACTGGGTAGGGATTGTGATAAAACATAGAATTAGAATCTTGAACAACATTCTCAAACTCCATATCTCAAGAACTCTAGTAACGTGTATTTGGCTATGGACCGCTTCCCACTTTAAATGTCCCCTATGCCAACATTCCATCAGGAATGAACAGTATGTTTCCTGGGTGGCTTACACACTGATGTGGGTCGGGCAAAGCAATATGTGCTGTACCTAAAGCAATGGCACCTGAAATGACCTCTTTATAACACATAGTGCACTTAATGAATGTTAAATATGGTGTCTTTACATGCAAGTTCCCATGAAGTCGAATTTATATCCACTGTAGGTAGTATAATGGGGATCTCCTGATGCTTTGCACACACCACAGAAGCCTGGGGAGAATCAAAAGCTTTATCAAAAGTTGCACAAGAAAAGAATAGTATTGAAAGAAACACAGACAGTACACCAGACAAGCAACACAGTAAATCAGTCAAGCAACACAGACAGTAAATTAATCAAGCAACACAGACAGTGCATCAGTCTAGCAACACAAGACAGTAAATTAGCCAAGCAACACAGACAGTAAATTAGCCAAGCAACACAGACAGTAAATTAGCCAAGCAACACACAGTAAATTAGCCAAGCAACACAGACAGTAAATTAGCCAAGCAACACAGACAGTAAATTAGCCAAGCAACACAGACAATACATCAGTCAAGCAACACAAAACTAATGATTGTGATATGTTCCTTTCAAGTACTGCTTTCCGTGCAGTTTACACACCAACTCTTAGTCAACGTTGTACAAGGCAATTGTATGAAAACCCCTATTCCTGACCAAAATATTCAATTGTGCATGCAGGTATCCCAACAATCATATTACATGATTGCACATAAAGCTGGATAAAATATATTGCAACTTTAAAATGAACACTCTTTTTTGCTTAAAAGTTTAACCAATTTGACATCATTCTTGAAATAGAAATAAAGAGAAGAAAAGACAGGCAAAACATTTTAAGAAATAGCCCTACTTACCCATGCATGATTGTAAATGTTTATTGAAAGTTTGACCAGGTTTACATCTGCAAACATAATGATTCCTTACAGAATGGCAAACTCTTCCACCTGAGCAGGGCTGGATTTTTTCCTTACTGAGTGTTGCACATTGGTTTTCATCTACAGAGAGAAATTCAATAATTGGATGTAAAACCGATAACAAACTGAATAATCCGTCATCATTTTTATTGATCACTTTTAGGATAGACAATTCCCAAATTGAAACTCACTTGGAAAGAATGTAACATAATATTCTCCACATAAAATGTTAACCATGCCAATACAAACTTATTTTGTTTTTAATAGCCAAATTTTTTAAATGAAAAGTAATATTTCTCCTATCAAAGAAAGCAACAATACAAATAATGCTACAAACCTGCAGGGCACATGAATCGAATTCGCAAAGTTTTGCAGTTAAGACCTTGACCCTTTCTACATTTAATCATGTTTTTACTACAGACAAGAGCTCGTCCATCTTGGTTGAGGTTGTTCCTCCAGACTCCAGTTTTACTTTCTTTGGCACTGCACTCAATGCTGATTGGGTCTCTGCACACATAATCCTGGTCAAAGTATAATTCACATGAAGGTTTCAATTCTATTTAAATTGGTTAAAGTATAATTCACATGAAGGTTTCAATTCTATTTCAATTGGTTAAAGTATAATTCACATGAAGGTTTCAATTCTATTTCAATGATTTTATGCACAATCTTCAAAATGATAATTGGTAAATCAAAGAAAAATATTTGTTATCTTAATTCTTCTTCACACTCCGATAGAGTTAATAGGATTCCATTAATTTGCCTCATATGACCAAAATAAAGCTGCTGTTTCCGTACATGCATGTATACTTACCGGATCTCCCTTCCTTCTCAATTGTTCCCGAAGTTCAGTCAAGGAGGAGAAACCTTTTACAACATAATATTTTCCATACTCTACTGCTTCCATACTCACTGGAAGGAAAGAAGGAACAAATTTATAACACGCTTTTTTCTCTTTCTCTGCAACTTTAATTGGAATTGGAATATCCTCAACATAAGCTGTTTGAAATACCCACATTCTTTGCATTATATAGAGGAAGTGAACAAGAACACACTACCTGATGTATTACAAGTCTGTCATGTTTAATTATCAGAGGATGTATTATGCAATTAATGTGCATTTAAAAATAAATCAATTTGTCTTTGCTTTTGCTTAAGAAAGAGGTACAATTTTCTGATACATACTCACAGTCAAAGAAAATATGTATATCTCATGAAACAAATGAAAATATGTAACTACATAAAGTAAAAGAAAAAACTTATATTTTATGAAGTACATGAAAATATATAACTACACAGTAAAAGAAAAAACGAATATTTCATGAAATAAATGAAAACATATAACGACACACTCACAGTAAAAGAAAAAACGTATATTTCATGAAATAAATGAAAACATATAACTAACATGGAGGCCCACAGATCGGGTAGTTGAGTTTGCTGCAATCGTCTGAGTACCATTTTCCTTTCTTGTTGTTCATAGCAACACATTGCTCATTGCTGCGTTTATTATTCTAAGAACAAAAGGAAGACATCAAACCATCATTTTTTTATCACGGAAGTCACCTATTTTTTTGATGTTGTGAAATCACTAAAAGCTAAAGATCTAATAAAGTCTAAATACATTATCAATTGAAAAATATTAACATTACAATCAAAGATACACTTTCCATAATCTAAAACTACATTTGAAACAATAATTTGTACCAGTTCATTTCTTTAATGGATTAGCATGATAAGATCTAATAACCATGTAATTATCTGGAATGGATCGATATGGTATAGTTTCACTGCCTTGTAATTACCTTTAATGGATTAGTATGGTATTGTTTAATTACCTTGTAGTTATCTGGTTCATTTCCCTTCCAGTTGGTGTAGCCCATTGCTTTATTGTTAGACCACAAAAACTTGTCTTTTCCTTTGGAATATTTGGCACTCAACCAACCGTCAGCTCTGCCATGGAAAAAAAGAGGGGCATTACAGCAAATAACATGTATCAGGATTGGTAACTACTAATAAAACCATGTTTGAAGTAAGGCCGAAGATAGTCAATTCAAAGACTACGGCATTCTTCCATTTACTTTTTGAGTTCAATGAAAATATTTCGCGAATATTTTGTTCTTAAATAATGGCAACGTGTCCTTGGTGATATCAGTGGCTAAGTGGTTTGACTACTTGACTCGAGATCCAGATTTCCAGGGTTTGAATCCTGGCAGAAGCTACCATTGTTGAGTACTTAGGAAAGACTTTATACATTTCGCCACTTGACTAAGGTGTGAATAAGTACCCAGCTACAGGTAGAAGAAAACATTATCATTATGTTAGTGTGGTAAGCCTAACAGACTATTCTACTAAATGCTTTATTGGGAGTTGAGAAGGATATTGAATGGCATGGCCTGCTTGGCGATAAATGGTGTAAAGTTTGTGAGCCTGCACTTGTAGGGGGATACAAACTACAAACCAATCTTTATGTTCCCATCTTTTAACTATCAGTAAGAATAACACATAGAAAAAAAATTACTTACTTCAAACCTCTCAGCAATTTGCGAATTTTATTCAACTGGGCTTGATTGCTAATGCTCACAAGTGGTCTGTTTAATTTCTTGCACATAGTAGTAGCTCTTTCGTAGTTAACTTTTTCTTGAAGACGTACGAAGTCATCAGGATCTGCATTTCATGGAAAGTTGATATCAATGGAAGTGTTTGGTTGTTAATTTGTTGGCGTTTTTGTTTTGTTTTTTGCCGATTTTATAAATCAACAAGATGGTGATGGTAATGGTGATGATGATGATAATGATGGGACTTTGTATAGCTATTGCCTGTATGTATAGCTTTGGTCTGTATGTGTAGCTATGGTGCGTATGAGTAGCTATTGCTTGCATATGTAGCTATAGTCTTTGTGTGTAGTTATGGTCTGTATGAGTAGCTATTGCCTGTTTATGTAGCTATGGTCTGTATGCGTTGCTAATACCAGCATATGTATCTATGGTCTGTATGTGTAATTATGGTATGTATATGTAGCTATGGTGTATGTGTGTAGCTGTTGCCTGTATATGTAGCCATGGTCTGAATATGTAGCTATGGTGTATGTGTGTAGCTATTACCTGTATGTGTAGCCATGGTCTGAATATGTAGCTATGGTGTATGTGTGTAGCTATTGCCTGTATGTGTAGCCATGGTCTGAATATGTAGCTTTGGTGTATGTGTGTAGCTATTGCCTGTATGTGTAGTTTGCACACAACAGCTGACATAAAAATCAGGTCACATAATATTTTTCAAAGTTACTTACTGTAAGTTGTCGCTCCAGTGTTATCTGTGAACAAAACAGAAAGAATATATATGTAGTTGTCAAGCTTTCAAAACAGTTCTAAGTAGCACCATGACCAATTTTTTTTTGAAATATTGTTATGATTCATTTTTTATTAATTCAAACAAAAGTTTATTGTTAAACTGTGTCATGTGATATGTAAGTACTGTATATCATTGATAAATATTTTGCCAGTAAAATGCAATAACTCAATATAATTTAATTCAGTCAGTAACAGCTCATGATACCAACCATATTCACAGATAAACGGCTTTCGGAGATTGCAGTTGGGATTTGGAGTAACAATCAGTTTTCCTTTTTTATTAAGATTGGCTTGGAAGCAACCAATCGGATCATTGAAAACACTGAGGTCAAGCATCCTTGGTGGATCAATTTGGAATGGAGGTTTATCTCCCCTTTGTTTCTGTGTGACAACAAATGAGTTTCCACCAATCCACAATCCTGTGAATAAAGATGTCAAATGAATTGAAATGAATTATCAACAGCATGAAAGGAATCAACTTGAATTTGGTAATTAGTTTACAGCATGATTTTCTTATGCCACAAGTTGACATAACAAATATGATCAATTCGAGACATGTGGTTTCACTTGTCATGGGTTGCAGTAAGTGGGGTAAAACAGAAAATGTACCATACACCATCAGAATATCTTTATAAAAATATACAAGTTTATAAATCATGCAATAGATTTTTTAAACAGACTTGAAAGCAGGAAATCAAAAAGATATGCAGGCTGATAGGCTGACAGAGAGGCAAACACACATGCCTAAATATAGACACACAGAAAGAGAGAGATAGATAGATAGATAGGTAGATATGTAGATATGTAGATAGATAGATAGATAGGTAGATAGGTAGATCGATATATAGATGGATAGACATACAGAAGATAGACTAGAAATATGAAATGAGATAAATTCACATGTCATTGGAACTTACTGAAAGAGTTTTTCTGCACCTTTTTGGAATCTTCAGATGCCATGAAAGAGAATTGGATGAAAATGTTTATTAAATACTTCAGTCTTCAAAAGCTAGTTATTTCACCTCTTTTTCCACTCATGAAAATTGTATTACAAGGCTATTTTACACATGAGAACCTGCTGTTTTGATAAACAAAGTATGAGTATTGTAAAGTGTCCCATTATGAGTTATTTCATAAACCGTATTGATAGTAGCATCATTCAAGATTAAAATGTGGGGCTTGAAAGAATTCACTAAAATTCCAACACTAATAAGACAACTTGCATATAGTTTTAAAATTTAACTAGCTCTAGGATACACCGACCAACGTAACAGACGCAATGCAAGCAACAAAACACAGCACAAAACAAGACAATACAATAATCTACAATATGACATTTTAATAGAAACCTCAATGGAGATAGATAATGACCATAAGTTGTATTAGTGGTGGTTCTAAACAATTTGTTTGGAAGTGTAACTCCCCTTTCGGACAACATACGATCATTTCAACGTGGGCATTCCCTGTCCAGGTCTATCTGCGATAGAAGTTGTGGAACACAAATTTGACTACTTTGAAAGGACCATCTAACTGATCTGCTGAGGATCAATACATGAGACATCAGTGTCCCAAACCGACTGTTGCAATGTCTTGAGGAATCTCATAGCTATATCAGATGATTGCTAAGTAAATGAAAACAGCTTAAAGTTTATAGATAGCAATAGAGTTATTCGGTACCTGCTTCTGCAAATACACTCTGAGCATTGGTTATTGAGTTATTAAAGCATATCATACATATTACAAATAAAATAAAGATATATACCTTTAACCATTTGGACGATAAACTTGGCTTTACATTTGCCTACAACCTTGATTGATTTCTTGTCCTTCGCCAGGTTATATTTGTTTGCACATTGTAACTCATCCTTCTTCCTGGCCAGTCTGATAGATACTGCAACATATCTCCTGGGCAATTTACATTTGGCTCCGGGCTTGCAGTATATTTTTCTACTCTGTGCTGTAATTTGAAAGAAAATTGTGAAGGTTTGTACTAGTGCAAAGGAACTGTAATATACGCTGGATTACATAAATGACAAACTTATGATTGAGGGGTTGTCAATGAGAAAATGTCTGTTCTATTTGTTAGGATTTAGAAGCACTTAGTAAAACAAAAAAAATTCTGTCATCACAGTAAAACAGCAATACAAAGTAGGGGGATACACAGCAAATAATTGCATTAAACTTAATAGTTGATGTTTCATCAAAAACAAAAGTCATAGATACCATTCCTATTTAAAACATTGCTCGGTTGTGAAATTGATCCAGGGCCCACCTAAGCTGAAAAGTACATCCAAAGGAATTAGCTATGTTTTTCTTCGAGAGACTAGTCTAGTAAAGTGTTGATATGGCAATGCCAGCCATATTTTCCTATCATCCTACCATATCTAAAAATAGTCATTTAAAAACATGATAAGTAATTAAGCTTTAGCGACTGAGTAGCTTTTGAATTATCTGATACAATTTTAAGTCTGATAAATGATACAAGCACATCTCACAGACTAAACATCATTTATCCCCCAGCAGACTGTGTCGTTAAACATCCTTCTCAACTCCTGTAGGGAGCATACAATAGAGCGGTCTGTTAGGCTTGTCATACTGACATACTGACATCTTTCTCCGCCTGTAGCTGGGTATTCATTCATACCTGAGACAAGTGAGCAAAATTGTGTAAAGATTCTTTCCCAAGAACTCAACATCGGTAGCGTCAGCCAGGATTGAAACTCAGCCACAGACACCACCTACCAAATCTCTTAATGTTTGAAGTTGATTCTCTGTGCGAGCATTATCTAGAATCATTCAACTATAATGCTTTAGTTTCTTGAACTCTATCATTTTCAATCTGTAGTGCCTCCTGAGTAAACAAATATTTATACAATCAAAATGAGAAAATGAGTTCAAACCTCTTGATTTGCAAAGAAAGTTTGGAAGCTTGGTAAAGAAGGTGACTAATTCCTCACTGGCTTCTTGGTCATATCTAGAATGAAATAAAATGATAGTGCAATATTGCTGCATTTAAATGTTTCCTTCATGTTTGTGTTCCATTCATTTTCATCATTACGCCTATCATTGCTAAGATGACTATGCAATAAAAATAACACTGATTTGCTACGACTATGTAAAAAAGATCTGGTCTGATGTAAGTCTTGAATGGTCTGTCTCTATATATGTAAGTATCTTTTTTGTGCATGCTTTTAAGAAACTTAACAAAACAGGAATTTTGGTTTTCGAATTTGTTGTGGCAGAGTAACATTATTATCATTTTATTACCCAAACAACAAGAATAACCATAACGTCTTAGAAAAACCCCATCCCACCTTGCGAGTGATGCACCCTTGTGGCCACAATTGATGGCTGCTGAATGCCAGTCTAGTCTTTGTGGGAGATATTTATAGCATTTCTGTCCGATTGATGTCCACCCACGCCGACAAGATAAATCATTTTTGCCTGAAATGATAAAAAACCCATGAACAGAGACAGTATCAACTATAATGATTTACAAACCTATCACATGTCAAGTAAATGATGACGCTCACCAAAATGTTTTACACTGCAATTCAAAATAAGTACGGTATTTAAGAGCACTTTTTTTATTGAGTGGACGAGCATATACACTCAATATAACCAGAAACAGAAATGTTGTCCTGAAACCATACATAAATCTCAGCAATGTGCTGCTACTGATAGATTAGAGTAATTAGATATAGTAGGCTGATCACCTGCTAGTCATGATACATAGATTTTACCAGCTGTGTTGAGCCATGAATGGTTGCTAGGGTACTTGTATGTTGTCCCTGGCTGGACATGGATTTTGCCCCCATGATGCATTGCGGTATAAAGGGGATTGAATGACAAAACAAATCAAGATTAAATTAATTTCCCAATGGATAAGATTGCAGTGATTTAATGATTCTCATTACTATCAAGGGAGATTATACTCACATTTCCTTCCATCTCCCACATATCCCTCACGGCATCGACATGTTTTTCCTCCATTCACACAATCTGCATGAATGTCACATGGCGCCAACTTCTTTTCCTCAACTTTTCCATCTTTGCAGACAAGCACAGACTCACAAGGGGTCACCACAACTTCATCTCCATTCTGTTTCAGGAAATATCCAAAAGTGTTGTTAAGGAATTATTCATAGTCATCTCTATTGCTGACTTCTAGTTATAAACATTTATTTTCATATCACTCATACATATGTAGAGTTTGTCACAGTGGAATCGATAAGAGAGAATTAAAGTCATCTGTAAAGTGTGTATCATATGAAATCCATAAGAGAGAATTAAAGTCATTTATAAAGTTTGTATCATATGAAATCCATAAGAGAGAATTAAAGTCATTTATAAAGTTTTTATCATATGAAATCCATAAGAGAGAATTAAAGTCATTTATATAGTTTGTATCAGATGAAATCCATAAGATGAAATTAGTCATCTGTAAAGTTTGTATCAGTTGGCATCAATTCTTGACAGGATCATAAATATGTCTCTTTAGTCGTATCGTAAAAAAAGGAAAAGATGGTCAAAGCATGTTGATGTGACACTTGTTTTAAGATTGTACAACTCAACTTGGATATAAAATTTTAATCTATTTTAATTTTAGTCTGTTATGAATGTTGCACCAAGCATCCAAATTCCTGTAATTTCCTTTATGTATGACCGAGGAGGAAGGACAAAAGTGAAAAGAAATTTGTTTGGCGGTCCACCTGAGCCAAGACACACTTACATCAAGAGCTAAATTCCTTCCATTATCACGTTGAACTGTACAGGTCTTTTCACAATCATCCTTAGGAACACAGTTCAGTTTTGCATCTAAGACAAAGCCATCTTTACAGACACAGCCAGTCTCTTCTTCTTCATCGCCACAACCTACAGACTTTTCAGGTTCAGCACAAGTATCCTGACAGAAAGGCCTTTTCGATGTAGTGTAGATCATATTCGGCTTTTGATCGCATGTTGGCTCTGAATAGAAGATAAAGACATTGATGGAATTATAAATAAAAATATAGACAATCATATTGATGTCACACATCCTAATTGAATTGTATGACTACATTAAGGCTATCACTTTATAATGCCAGTTAAAAAGAGAAGGTCAGGAAATATTATTAGCAAAATCATTCATTAAAACCTCTGATCCAATTCCAGAATATTTTTAAAAATAACTCCTCCCTCATCCACCAGCTAACCAATCAGTGCCTCTAGCATTTCAAAGAGATTGGACTGTTGATATTTTTATTCACATTGTATTGGCCATATCAATTAGTTTGGGGTAAAAGTAAATGTCAGCAGTCTTCTAAATAAAATTAGTAGAGATCCAAGAAGCTGTACTGTTTGTTGCAGTCTTTGTTCACCTGCTGAAAAGCTTGATATTATGTCATTTCAACCAGCACTGATTCTAAGATGAGAAAATATCTTTAGATGCAATCAATCCTCCCCTACTTACTACAACGTGATCTTGAACGCCATAACCCGTCATTTTGAGGACTAAGACGTCCTAATGTTTCACTCATTTCTTCTATCAGTTCCTCCATGTCATGACATCTGTCTGTCGAAGGATCCCAGCACATATCGTTGATGCACTCGATAAATTGTTCTTTTAATGCTTCTAAATTAGTTTTCAGGGCAGATGGTTCAGAGTTCTTTTTCTGTGTAAGAAAATATTTAAGAATGAAAAAAGGTGATGACTACCTGAATGCCAAGATAGCTATGAGGGTCCAGTTCATTCATTATCTTTATGTTTGGTGTCATGCATTTAGTATGTATATATATCACTAAACCCCTTAAAATATAAATATCATGTAAAATATAAATAAAGAAGCAAAGTTGCAAGGTTTGTTGATTTGATTTTACAACTTTGGCGAGCTAAACAAGAAGGTTTCCTTTATATATGTTGTCATTGATTAAATAAAGGTTATGACAACAAAAGTGAAATTAGAATTAATTAATTCCTTCATTCCGAGTTATTAAATATTACTTGCTCTATGCCATCGTTAGTCTAATGGTCCATAACATAAACAATTGACAATAATAATACACTCACCACCCAGTCTACAATCGGGCCCTTTCTCTTTGCATCCAATATACCACAGAATTCTGGTTTGCTGAATTTACGCACATTAGCTTTAGAACAGGGCTTTGGTTCGTCAATCTTTATGGGACATCTTTAAGAGAAAAAAAATCACTACTAGTAAGCAGTGCTTTTTTTATATTGGAAGCATATTCAAGTTCATCAATTTTATAATGGCCATATATTTGTAGTTGAAAACCATTTACTTGAAATGCTTTACACACTCTTATCTAAGGAATTTTACTCTTTAAGCTGACAAATAAAACGGCCAAACATTTTTCTCTGAACAGGCACAACACATCACCAATGCAGCAGTTTTATCTATGACTTAATAATGACTAAACAAGGCAATGGGCATAATTTATAGCACATATCATGTGCAAGGGGATGACAAATAAAGGGTATGCAAGGAGTTCATACCATTTCAACACTGTAGTGGCAAGAGTGAACACTCATCATAAATAGAAACTTGTTTGCCACAAACAAATTTATGTCTGCATGCAAGATTTCCCACATAGCAATATGTAGCAAGTATGAGTGTTGAAAAACTAAGGCATAGATTATGAACCTAGAAGCCAACCTTTCATCTTCAGGTCCTTTCACAATGTAATATCGGCCCATTTCAGAACCAGACATTCTCCTTTTTGCTCCAGGCTTTCTCAAGTCATTGTTACGATTTCCATCAAAGTTGCCGCAAAGACCACACATGTGATTCTTGTATACATCAGGAACATAAACCTATTGGAAACCGATGTGTAACATATTATTATAAAGTAGTTCTGAACAATTCAAAGACGATAATAATTTTTTGTCCCAAAAATACACAATTGTAAATCAAACAAACCAAAAGAAGAAAAAAATAAAAAGCGTGTATAAATACCAACAGGAAGGAGGAATGGAAAAGGACTATGTGTGTGTGTGTGTGGGTGGGTGGGTGGGTGAGAGAGAGAGAGAGAGAGAGAGAGAGAGAGAGAGAGAGAGAGAGAGAGAGAGAGAGAGAGAGAGAGAG
>JARFNW010087335.1:0-13184 GCA_031763155.1 Dirona albolineata
TAGTTGAATATAGAGTGTGTAAATTAGCTTAGTTGAATATAGAGTGTGTAAATTAGCTTAGTTGAATATAGAGTGTGTAAATTAGCTTAGTTGAATATAGAGTGTGAAAATTAGCTTAGTTCAATATAGAGTGTGTAAATTAGCTTAGTTGAATATAGAGTGTGTAAATTAGCTTAGTTTGAATGAAAGTATAGAGTATTAAACATCACCATCCAAATCAATGGCTGCACACAGAACCTTTTTCCTTTTCCGCATCAACCCTTTTCTCTAGTTTTTGACATCTCTAACAACGCTCTAGTTATTCATTAGATTGTTATGGTTGACACACTCTTATCGTATCTGTATCAGTCTCCCTGGGTAAATGTGCTACTGTAAGGCATGGTGACGATCGTGGATAAGCGTTATATCAATGTCATTTATATTACTTATTTCTACATTAACTCACACTTACAAATTTCCTTTCACACAGCACAGAAGCTAAATAGAGGTGAACACATCAGTCATTAAATTTACATGTATATAAAACGCCCATCTATATCGAGAGAGAGAGAGAGAGAGAGAAAAGGGTGGATTATTATGATTATTGTTATTCAG
Organism: Dirona albolineata; assembly: GCA_031763155.1. Classification (NCBI taxonomy): domain Eukaryota; kingdom Metazoa; phylum Mollusca; class Gastropoda; order Nudibranchia; family Dironidae; genus Dirona; species Dirona albolineata. Next base: position 595 of record JARFNW010087335.1, read on the forward strand.
GGGCACAAAAACAAGAGCGTGGGTCAAGTAAAAAGGATATAATATTATGGTCAATAATACATAGACGTTTCGAGTTTTCCCTTTATCAATCAAACAGTTTATTTTTATTTTTTGTTGAATGGTGTATTGGACTTTTGTAACTGTTATATTCTGCATCTTTCATTACTGACTGTGGTATTATATCATGTAGATTTTCATCCAATTGTTTCCTTTGTCTGTGGGATAGTCTGTTATTTACTCATTTGTAATTGAAGGGAGAACCGGAGATGTCACATTTTGAGAAACCTGAAAAAATAAGCTTTTGGGACTTACTGGTTTAAAAAGAAAGCACTTTCCTGCAGTGTCTTTTGTTGCATAGCAACAGCAACAAGTGTTCAATTGCCTTTGTAAAAATAGTTACTGCAGCCACTATACTTGATCGACAGCTCAAATAAATTAAATGTGAGAAAATGAAAATTTTCTGGTCAAATTGGACATCTCTGGTTTTCCTGTTGCATCCTTCAATTATATACAGCATTTATGAATATGAGTTTGTAGTCTGAATCCTCATATATACCAGTACAGACTCACAGACTTTACATCATTATCCCCGTAATGGAAGTGTCATTCTTTATCATTCTCAAACTCTGACAGGAGCATACGATAGAGCAGACTGTTAGGTTCATCATGCTAGCATTCTCACAAATATTATGTTCACTACCTGTAGCCAGGTACTCATACTCATAAACACCTGTGTCAAGGGAGGCAAATTAATGTAATGAACAGATAACAAATATGTAGACGTTCGTTCTAATTCTAAATCCCGTGCCCCCCCGTACAAGCTGGGACAGTTGCAGATGAGCAAGGACAATACGTCAAACTTGGTCAGATCAAATTTATACTTTTTACAAAATGTAGTTTGATCAACTTGTATGTACCATACTCGTACAACAGCTGTTGGAAAATGAAACAAGAATATCAAGGTAAGTAAGTAGAGGAGGGATTAGTGGTCTTATTATATTTGAAATAATAGATTAGATTAGAATGCCTCAAGATGTTTCCGAACGCAGGCGCTGTTTGTTTGTGCCTCGTGAGTAGTGCAGCTCTAATTTATTTTAAGCTGTTTTTTGGCTACCTACACTTCTGATGTGTCTATTATTCGTTCATCAATGTTATAATCTGCTGGATAACTTTTGAAGTGGTTAATACCGAGTTTTAAAAATAATTGTTAACAACTTTTGAAGTGGTTAATACCTAGTTTTTAAAATAATTGTTAACAACTTTTGAAGTGGTTAATACCTAGTTTTTAAAATAATTGTTAATAACTTTTGAAGTGGTCAATACCTAGTTTTAAAAATAAATTCTTAACAACTTTTGAATTTACATTTTCGGGTCAATTGCTCCACCAACTAATTGATCACTCTCTGAGTATAAAAGTGTTTACGGATGTCAAGTCTGAAATAACGATTTGTGATCATATTTTATTCAGCATCATCAGTGAGCTCAGTCATTGAGTTTTGCTATGAATTTATTTTCTGATGTTATCCGGACAAGTGAATAAGTGTTCTACCACTTGTATAGAAGACATTTGGTTCAAAACCTGTTGTTCTCTGTCTACTACTAATTGAACCTAATATAATTCTAGACGTTTTCAACCAGGTCTTCATCGCGTTGGCAGGTCATCATTATCTTTACTATTTTATTTGCTACTAACTAAATGCAGTGGGTTGATCACCTGCTTGTCTTGAATTCTTGTTCCAAAGAGTTCCAGCTCTATGTCTGTCCACCATGGAACTGACCTCTACACCGCCGTGTTGGTTCTGGAGGAAGAGAGATAATAATTATGACACATATTAAATGTAATATTCTACTTTTGGTCAATCCCAGTTCGATGAAGGACCCCCGACAAATGTCCAGTCTCAGGCACACCGGACGATGGTCAACAAATATGGTCTGGCCCCGTCACAGAACCTTGCTGAATGACCGCAAAAAAGGCAACAACTGTTTGTTTTGTTTTTTTAGTGTATGAACCCTTACAGTGGCCCCTGGCACACAAACCGTGACCCCGTGACCCCATGACCCCAGCCGAGAAAGGTCCACAGCTGCCCAAATGTACACTGCTGCTGCTCATACCACTTCTGGCACCATCAGTCCAACACAGAACACAGAGCTGGAAACTTGTTCTTCAAAACTGATTGTTAGTGTAGACAGTGTTAGACAATAGATAAAATGAATGTATGACTGTTATGCTAGTTTTTATTATATATTATATGATATTATTGTGGTTATGTGATTGTTAAGCACCTAGAGCTGTCATTAGATGGGATTGGGCGCTATAGAAATGCATTTCATTATTATTATTATTAAGAAGAGCAAAGCACCTATACGATCAAAGAAAATTTTGTTTGGTGAAACTCATTATAATCTGAACCATTTTTATTCACTTCGTTTAATTTCTGACAACCTAATGTTAAATTAAAATTGACCAGGTGCAATTAAGTGCAAACTTTCTGTTAAGTGATTTTGTTTGCCAAGAATCAGAAATATAAACACTGTGGCAATGGATGGGAATTTATAAAAAGATTTGTTCCAGGAAGGAAAGAAAGCTACATCATCTGTTTAGGTTTTACAGCAAAAGGAGCAAAGAGAAATAAAATAAAATGTGTGTTGATATAAAAATGCAAAGTCCAGATATTTACATTGGCTATCAACCCTCCGATATCAAACTCCATTTTCAGGGCATCAACCAGGCCCTTCAACTCTGTCTCGTTCAGTTTGCAGAGAGTATGGCTGATGTCCTCTGGTTTCTTGTCTGTTTCGTTCATAATGAGAAGCATTTCGAACACATCATCACAGGAGTAGAGTGGTTTGTCTTCTAGTCCGAAGAACTAGTCGTAAAGTAAGGTAAAGAAAAAAGATAACATTAAAATGATAATAATAATAATAATATCAACAATAATCATATAATAATAGTAATAATGATAATAAAAATAACCATAACAATAGTAATAGAAATAATAATAACAATAATAATAATAATAATATCAATGATAGCAATCAATAATAATAACAATAATAATAACAACAACATCCAGCCTTTATAAAGCACTCTCCATCTCAAAGTGTGCTACTATCATAAAATAGAAATGGAGTGCATAATAAATCACATAAAAGTAAATAAAATAAAAGTAACTTAGATCTTGATTTACACATACAATACTTGTAGGAATACGTCGGCTTTGAAAATCTATCTTTCTTTCTCATTTCCTTTCTACCTTTTGGTGTAAGGTTAAGTGAGGACGACTTTCGCTTTGAAAATCTTTCTTTCTTTATCCTTTCCTTTCTACCTTTTGGTGTAAGGTTAAGTGAGGACAAACTTTCACTTTGAAAATCACTTATGGAATTATTATGGTTTTGACTTTGAAGACTAACTAACAATAACTTAACAGCAAAAGTAATATGTATGTAGAAAAGTGGGGATGCTTACGACTCTTGTGGAGTATGTGCTGTTCAGGATAGAGTCTGTCACATCCTCAGAGAAGCCTAACTGTTGGGTCATGTATGTCGTTAAAGCATCCAAGTTGACAACAAGATCTTTCACTCTCACTGAAAAATATAGAGGAAAGTTTTAAAAAGTAAAAAAATTGATGACATTAATCAGTAGGTAGTCTATATCGAATAACAAATCGTACCAACTGTACTCTTGGGTTTGTTAGAGGAAACCTCAAACAAAGCAACTCACCATTCAAAGAAATGGCCTACATTTAGTAATTATGATCTGTTTTGATTATGCATGAACCGTTTGGGTTTGGTGTCTTTAAAAAAGACATAAGCCACCTAAAAATCACACAAAGGTGAGCGACTCAATTTGTTCTTCAAGATTATGACCAGAGCAGCAGTGTCGCAGAGATGATGAAGAAACTAGGATGGAAATCACTCATGGAACGTCAGAAAGACCAACGATTGGCGTTGCTGTAAAAATTATTTGCAGACTAGTTTCCATATTCACACACACAAACACACATACACAATCACCCACAAAGCACAAATCAAAGATGGTCAGGTTGAAGTTTACTTACATGATTCGACAGCGACTCCTTTGATGACCTCAATAGCAATGATTCCATCAATGACCTCTTCAATGTCATGGACAACTTCCTGCGTGTAATTGTCTTGTGCCAAGAAAGGCTTCACTCCATTATATATCCTCTTCAAGCTGAAAAAAAACCCAAACAATATCGTATAAGTAACAGTTTCATAAGCTAAAATTCTAACCAGTAGATTTCAAAAGTCATTGAGTCATTCAGAAGTTTTCAAAAAACTTATTCTATCTCAAGAGGTAGACCAAAGGAAGTACGGCAAGAAACAATATTAGAGGTAATAGAAAAGAGGGGGGGGTAGGTATTTGGATGGAAAGAGGAAGACTCTGGATAGAGATCAATGGTGAAAGTTTGTCCAAGAAAGAAAGAATTTGTCTCAGGAACAAACCAAATGAGTGGCAGGTTATGATTACCAAATTTGAAAAACAGGCAATTCAAATTACTTTCATCAGACAAAAATCAACACCCTCAACATTCTAAAGTGTTATTCTCTTAGTGCAAAATCGTACTTTGTAAAATCTCAGTACCAAAAAAATGCAAAATATGATAACAGTATAGCTTCAAGTGTTATAATAACTGAAAAAATAGAATATTTTAGGTCTTGTCCAATTGTAATCTTTACCTGTTTCCAAAGTCAGCCACAACTTGTCCTTGGACTATTTCATCGATCACTTCTACGTTGCCTTTGAGCACATCAAGGTCATATCCTGATCCTAGGTCTATAAATAGTTTGATGAGTTGGTCGAAGTTGGTGATTAGGCTGGCAAATCCCTCCGTCACATCCGTCACAACTTTCATGAAATCGCTGCCCTGCAGTAGCTGGGTAGAGAACCATAAGATGTTGTGTCAATATTCATACAGCCAGTTAAAAAGGAATGAAACAAATAAATATGGAGTGGGCATTGATGGTAAATGGAATAATAGTACGAGAAAATGTTACAGTGAGAGACAATAAGTAAGAAAGTAAAAAATATTGTCAAAAGTGCGTGTGTGAGTGTGGGGGGAGAGATAGGAGGAATCCAACCCCCCATGCCTGCCTACGACAACACCACCTTGCCAATAAAAGCAGGCTGATGGGCTAATACTGAGCATCGCCGCCACCATTGGTTCTAAAAAAGGAATGGGTTTATCAAAAAGAGAATGTTAAAGACACATGAGTTATCATCACGATTATTTGGGAATAATGGAGTCTATTAATAGGTGTTGCCATAGCTTAGAGACATCATGTTCAAATGAGGTGTGAAGGCAGATAGGTTAGCCTCACTCCACCCCGACATTGAAATCAGTACCAGTTTATGGTTGGGGACACACTCTGCGATGGACTAGCATCCTATCCAGAAGGTGGCAAATAGTCACTTTGCTTCGTGCTACTGACTCTAGGTTAAACACCAGCAGAATTTATTTTATTTCCATATAAAAAAAGACAACATCTTTCTCTGCCTGTTACCTGGTATTCATTCATCCATACATGAGTTGAAGTGAGAACAATCATTAAATAGTCTTTCCCAAGGATTCAATTTCAGGCCCTCTCGGTCTATAGATGACTAGCTTAATCACTCAGCCACCAGCGTAACACTTTTACAGTAAAGATATAAACACAGTTCATCCTGAATTACCTTGTCAATGTCCTCTGAAGAGGATGAAATATCTTTCAAATACTGGGCTGTGTAAAGCGTATCGTTTGTACACAACATCTCACTGATTTCTGTCACGTTCATTCCCGATCCTTCAGGCAGTGTCACTACTTCCGACAGTCGTGATGAGTTGCACAGTGTGTCTGATATCATTTCCAATGACTCCGTTAAGAAATTTTTCTGTAATGAAAAATATAAAAGCTATGACACAATATCACATAAACACTTACTAAATTATTGCAAGTTCAAGAGTAAATTTTTTTTAAATGAAATATTAAATAAATCCTAATTACTTATAATTTTGTTTTATTTTAAAAAAATCATTACACATTCTATTCACAAAATGGACAAGGGGTATGCAGATAATTTAGAATCATATTTTCCAGGAAAAACATATTTTCAAATTCCTTGTCATTATATTATTGTTGATTCAAGATGGACAAAGTCTATTGTTGGGAAGTGTGCACTAAATCGCATCAAAGTAATGGTGATTCAACATTAGGTTCCCAGAAACAAAACGGGTGGAAATGAAATGGATCCAATGATCTTACCCAGTCCATGTTGACCGTTGCGTTCATGAGGTTGCTGGCCATAGACTCGGGGAGTTGAAGTATGTCGGTCAAGTATGAGGAAGCTTCTGCATCATTTTTAATCAAATCTTCAAATTTAAGAATCACTGAGAAAGGTGAGGTGAAACATAAAAAAAATTAAATGCCAATACGTATCATTAGAAATAAATGAATATATAATGATAGTAATAATAATAGCTTCTTTCTTTCTTGATCAATTTACCTTTTGTACCTTTCGGTGTAAGGAATAATAATAGCAATAATAATAATAATAATAATAATAATAATGATGATGAGGATAATAATAATAATAATAATAATAATAATAATAATAATAATAATAATAATGAATTTATGATGATGATGATGATGATGGTGGTGGTGGTGGTGGTTTTGGCTGCAGCGGTGGAAGTGACATCAATGATGATGACAATAATGATAACAACGCTTTGTTAGCATAGTCTAACCACTCTACCAGCAAAAAAGAATGACCCCCTACCACTAGAGTTGAAATGTTACCACCAACCCCACTTACCTTCCTTGTTGGTGTCGATGGCGTGCATGATAAAGTTGAAAGTGGACATAATATCTGGGTCGTTGAGAACTGTTTGGATGCTGGGAGCTTGCATGACACCGATAACATCCTTCATGAACATGATCAGTCTGGAGTAAAATGAATTATAAAAATAATATGTAACAAGAATTATGGTTGTTGATATAAATGTTTGTGCGATGATTGTGGCAACAATAAATAAATGATAATTTTTACATCTAACTCATTTTGACTGGTCAAAAGACAAATAATCTTTTAATGAGTTCATAAGGCCTGACAGCAACCAAGAGGTTTAGACATTGCAGTTACCACAACGATAATGACAGTTCTAGTCCGGCTTTCAGCATTGTGATTTTTCCTATTGCGGCGCTGCACTGTGGCTGGCATTCTTGAATTATTTTGGTCTTTTCTACTCACAACGCAACGGCCCTAACCCTAACCCTCAGAAAACACAGACACCAATAGAACAAGCTATCTCGTTTATTTTTTTCCACAATTTGACAGTAATGTTCGGGACGTAACAAAATTGACGATATACTACACTCAACTTTGATGCCTTTCACACCGGTAAGCTATAATTTTATTGTCATTTCATCCCCTTTCTAACAAAAATGGAATATGTTTGGCTGAATTTTTCAGTAAAAATGATTTCCACTATTGAAATAACTTACTTAGATGCTGATGAAAGCGTTCCTCTGAATTCCATCTTCGTGTTTTCTATACAAGTGTCCATTCGACCAACATCAAGACTTCCTTGCATCATGGTCGAGTTGATTACTTCCATAATGGTCTTGCTGAAGTCAACTGTTGAGGAGCATTTCAACTGGGATGGTGGTTTCACTAAGTCATCGATGGCCTAAAAAATGAGATTCGCAAAAAGATGTAATTTAATGTAATGAACAGCATTTATATAACCCTTATCCACAATCATTACAGCAGCACATTTGCCAGTGAACAGCAGCGGAACAATCAACACATAATACTCAAAATGCAGCCTGTTAGGCAAAAATACAATTTGTGAATAAGGACAACGTTGCTTACAATGCATCAATAACAAATTTGAAATATTTCAGGAATTGATTTATGTAAGTATAATTATTATCAATTGTATAATATGTGGAGAAAAACAATTCATACAAAAGTATTCATTGTTTGAAAGTATTTATTGAAGTCGAAATTACACAAAGAAATATTCAGTACAGAAAACATAGATTTAAAAAAGACTAAATCTTAAGTTCAAAATGTTACTTAAGTATTCTTTTGGCATGTAGCTACTTGTACTGTTACTGATAAATTTGTGGGTTCGAGCATATTATATGGAGATTTCAGGTGCTGTAAATGAATCATTATTATCATCATTATTATCATCATTATTATCATCATTATTATCATCATTATTATCATCATTATTATCATTATCATAATCCTTAGGTCTTCTTACCAATTGGATATTTTTGATAATGTCGAGATCATCAAGCTTTTGCATAAAATTCTTAAGACTGGTCTGAGAACTGTCGGTGAAAGAGCAGGCCAAATCATCCAAATCTGCAAGCATTGAAAAAAAGAAAATGATAGTAAGAATAAAACTAAAGATGGGTCTGATTCCCCGCACATGTTCTGGCAATGAGTGGCAAACGGACTTTATATCATGTATCCCCCAGTAGGCCATGGCGTTCAATGTCCTTCTCAACTCTCATGGGAAGCATACAGTACAGTTTGAGCCGCCTTTGTTAGTGCCTTTCGTACAAAAGTTACATTACATTTCCATTTTTAATCTTTCTTTCTTTCTCTCCATCCATCTTTCTCCCCCTCACCCCACTCCCCCCCCCCAGCTGGTTCCTCTCTTCTCTAAAAACTCCAAAATAGTTTCCCTCTTTAAGGATTGTGTTATAAAGCCTCCTGAGTCGTTTGGGTCAGTTTATCGTGGTAGATAGATCCTCTCTTTAATCAAATACAAAATCTAGAAATCTGAACTCTGTACTTATTGTAAGAGCAGAAAAAACAAAATAATACTGATTACCTGGGATTATTTTGGCTATGTTAGATGCCAGATCAGAAACAGCAAAGGCCCTGGAGAAAATGTTGTGGAAGTAGGTGTATTCCTGTGTCTTGTTCAGGTACAGTTCTATTGCACGGCACAGACCAGCAGTTCTAGAGTAGGAAAAAAAAATTGCAGAAAACAAATTGAAAGCTGTTGCCATTATAGAAGCTGACATAGTTAGACTGGGGTCAAGGTTGTTGATAGCATAGGCATGACAACCTAATGAAGCTGTGTTGAAATGAGTTAAGATGATATAGTGAGTGGGCGACGAATCAGATTCAATTTGTTGAATGAACAAAGCAATGATCATAGATCTTTGTCAAGTGACAAACAAACAAACAAAAAGGGACAGTAGTAAGCGAAAAGATAATGATAAAAATGGGTTTATAGTCTGTATCCCTGTACAAGTACAGGCTCACAGACTTTACATCATTTATCCCCCAGCAGGCCGTGCCATTCAATTTCCTTCTCAAGTCATTTGTGGAGCATACAGTAGAGCAGCCTGTTTGGGTTAGGGTTAGGGTTAGGGTTAGGGTTGGGGTTGGGGTTGGGGTTAGGGTTAGGGTTAGGCTTGTCATACAAAGATACTCACAATATATTTCCTCTCTGCATGTAGATGGGTACTCATTCACACCTAAGTTGAGTGAGGAAATACTGTGAGAGGAGTCTTTCCCAAGTGCTCAACATTGGTAGCTTCAACCAGGATTGGAACTTATGCCTCTTTGTGTGTAAAACAAACTAAAGAAACCAAACCATTTCAGTTTTTCCCTTTGTCAGCTAACAAACGCAGAAAACGCACACAAAAAAACGTAAGCAAAAACAGGTAGTCTAAAAGCTGTGTGTTCTGTCAGATCTACTATTTTTCATTTACCATATCGTTTTGTGCTTTCTGAGTTTGTTAGCTGTCCAAGGATAGAACCAAAATGTTGTTTTACACTTGAATCAATATACCATTTCCTTTTTTTTGCCTTCCTTGTATTTAGATTTTTAGCTTGTGACACTTCTCTTTGCTTTACTTACTGTGAGGATTGTCCAAGTGCATTGACAGCGTTCATGATAGGTTGCAAATAGCTGTCAACACTTCCTTCATCGAAGATTGAATGCTGGAGGTCTTCTAAAGTCTTGATCAAGTGCATCATGGCTGTGTGGGTTTCATCATACACAGTAACGGCATTCATGGAGTTATTCCACTGTCCTTGCACCAACATGTCCAGCTAAAAAGATGACAATCATAATAGTAATATTCACATTGTGGGAAACACAGGAAGAAATTACAAGGGATTCAGATCTTGAGTCTGATTTTGGATTCTAATCCTGAAAAAAAAATGTTTTTGACACTTCAAGACATTTTGTGAATTTCTACCATGTGGCAAAAACCATTGATATCAAAACAAGAAGCTGTGAATAGTTTGTAAATTATACAGCGCTTATTCATCATCATCACAATGCTCTAAGCGCTTTACATTTGCCCCGGGAAAACAATGGAATACTCAACATTTAAATGCACTACATGCAGCCTGTTAGACACGAAAACAATTTTTTGACAAGGACACGACAATGCTGCTTACAACCAAGGGGACCTCCTAATTTAATGTCCGTCTCCGACAGGACGAGATATGCAGGCCAAAGTGTCTTACCAAGGACACAATTGTTGGTGAGCCAATACATCTGATTATGTACAAATATTGTTGTGACAGGTTTAGATCCCATGTGGTCACCCATCCATTCAATAGCCACGATTAACATTGCTAATGAACACCAACCATCGAGTTATGTTCACTGTTTGGCCACTGATGCCCCCAAATATAAATAGAAAGTAGTAGTAGGCTGTTGGATTTCTTTCTATGATGTTTTCTTGTAAACTGTAGGGTACAATGTAGGGAGGCGAGATGGCTGAGTAGTCAGGACAGTGGATTTTTATGGCAAAGGTCATGGGCTCAAATCCTTTCCCAGTCCTATCCAGAAGGGTGACATATTGTCATTCTCTCCTCCTCACACAACAGAAACCAGAATAAGCACTGGCTAAACGAGCCATAGGCTCTTAGGGACGCTTTTTAAAATTTACTTTACTAGATCATTTAAGTTATGCTCTTGGAATGTATCTGCATGTGTTTAATGTATGTGTGTTTGTGTATGAGTCTGTGTGTGAGTTTTTCTTTCTATGCCATTGTACACATGGAATATTTGTCATTAAAAAATTATACTGATCTCTTATCTTATCTTGTCTTATCTTATTTACTTAAAGATGTCGGTAATGCAATAAAAATCTCTCTGTCAGTAATTCAATAAATCTCTCTGTCAGTAATTCAATAAAAACCTCTATCTGTCAGTGATTCAATAAAAATCTCTCTGTCAGTAATTCAATAAAAATCTCTTTTTTTCAGTACAACCTACCTGTTTAAACATGTCTTTAGCATCAAATAGAGAGAGCAACTCCTCAAAGGCAGAGCCCTTTGACGTCATAGCTTGACACAGGCTGTTCGTCAGAGCATCCACATTGGTCCCGTCAGGAAAGTAAAAGTACGATCTGATGTCAGAAGTGCCAGCACAAATATCTTTCCAAGAGTCAAGCAGGCCCAACTGGTAAAACTGAAAAAAACAATGTAGGACATTTGAACAAAAATGAACAAAAAGAAGAATGTCAAAATATAATAAATATTAATGATTAATTATGTTTACAAATGACTATTAATGACGTCGTATTCCGAAAGATAAAGCTCTAATGCATCAGAATAAGTGAAGTTATTTAGTTGACGTTTTTCTCAACAACTTGACCTTGAACTTTCACTTTCAGGGAGTACTGAAACAATGATAAAATTGTGTGTTCGACTTTGGTGCTCGTCAATTCATTTAATATTATTATCGCGTTATGTCACACAAAAATATTTCCAATAATGGAATGAATTACCTTTATGAAATTCAAACTAACTGTTTTTGACTATTATAGAATTGTTGCATCTAAATTGTAAAGAAAAATCATAGACAAAATAATAACAAGGGCGTAGTTGGCTGCATCCAAACATTTTGATCTTACATATCTTCCTCTGCTCGTAGAGGGATACTCATTCATCGGCCATGTTGGATTACATCAAATTTAAAGGAGAATACATGTAAAACCTATGGAGGAATTGCAAGGTATTTTAGTTTTTACGATCAACTTACCATCATAGGGTCTATGGCTGTGGTCAAAAGCTCAGCAGCGTTTTGACGCCCAATTAACTCAGAAGTCAAATCTGCAACTCGATTTGAATCAGGAAGAAAATCCTTCAGTTGTATAGGTGTGCCTTTTCCTTGACGAAATAAAAAAAATACAAGTATTTTAAAAAAACACACTCACAGATCCTTATATTTCTAAAACTACAAGTTGGGAATACAATCGACACCGTTTAAATGCAATTCAGTTTATCGCAACAGTCATTTAATTCCAACAATTTGTTTAAAAATCTGATAAAAAAGAGCCAAAATAAACAAAAAGGGAGGTGTAACGTTGATATAGGCATGTTGTCTAGTCTCGACTTCCTCACTGCATGTACAAAATGATAATTTGATCAGAATCAACATTGAAACTAAAAAATAAATGCAAGTGATCCATAAGATATTATGATATGACGAGTGTGTCTGACTCAAATTGGGAGGTTTGATGATGATGATGATGATAATGATGATGATGATGATGATGATGATGATGATGATGATGATGATGATGATGATGAT
>JARFNW010087446.1:0-13184 GCA_031763155.1 Dirona albolineata
GGGGGGGTGTTGGGGGGTTGCACACTGACTGCTAACTATAAAAATAAAATGATTTTTTAACACAAAGAGGAAGATAAACTTGTGGCATCAAATTGATTTAGCGTGCATTTATACATACTCTGATAATACATTGATGCTAAGTAGATATTGTAAAAATTTGGTCAGCAGGCATAAGTGTGTGTTTAGGCAGAGCCTGCTTATACTCAGTATGCGTTTGTCCATTGAATATGGTGATAGGATCAAGGGAATAACCATGTTAGAATATACAAATGCCTATTGTTCAGTTCAAAATGTGTGTTTGAATATATAATTTTGTTTGCAGTTCTTCTAATGGATTGTCTAGTGTTTTTTCCTGTGGCAGCTGCTTACTTCATTTTCCTGAAGAGAAAAGATGAGACAGAGCTTGACATAGTAGGTTGTATTTCATTCTTCCTTTTACTTCACTCCCCGTGGGAGCTGGTGGCGCAGTGGCTAAGTCACTCGCCTTGGTTCAAGAGGTCACGAGTTCAAACCCTGGTGGAAGCAGTTTTTTTTCTCAAGACCTCGATCCCACATTGCGGCGCTGCCCTGCAGCTGACGCCTGGGCTATTCCGGTCTATCCTCGGAATAGACCCTAAAGACAAATTTCCCCCTTGGGATGAGTAAAGGGAATTTTTTATTTTATTTTTTTTTATTTAAAACACATTTACCTAATCATATTCACCTCCTTGCAATTTATTTTTAATTCAAGAGCTTTAAAGTATCCCCACATATCCAGCTCAACGCCACTCAAGGGTTAAAATAAGTGGAGTGAATGGTATTAAATTTTAAAAATAATTTATGTATATTTACTAACATGAAAATGCTTTTATTTGATATTTGTAGGGTTTATTTTTAGATATTTGAATCTCCACCTTTAAGATGCTATTAATTACTTTTGTTCATTACTGTCAGTCTTTTCAACCATTCGTTTTGTGTATTCTTCCACAGATCACAAGCATCATTATGCTTATTGGTTACCCTGGTATAATTCTTATTGACAACGGACACTTTCAGTATCCTTTCAAGATATGTGAAACAACACCAACATTACCAAAATCTTGACTAGTTGAATTACCTGAATGTCTTGTGTGATTTGATGGGGGGTTTTTTTCCCTTCATTTTAAAAGGAGGCATCTCCGATGACCAAAATTTAACAAACTTTTTTTATTGTGAACAAGTGCAGACTTATTATGACAATGAAAATTTAATTCAAGTTCATCTTAATCATGTAATTTACTTTTGGTATATTTTATCCTTTAGACTGTTGTTAATATAGAACAGAGTAGTCATCTCTTTTGGAGTAGTTTTTATTATTATTATTAATATTATTATTATTGTTGTTGTCATTTTATTATTATTATTATTATTGATGTTGTTGTAAACAACGCTACAGCATTACTCGTATTACTAGTTTCAGTCTCTATTTTCCTTGACTGCTGGTTAGATTCAACAACGTTAGCCTTGGATTGTTTGTCCTGGCCACCTTGGCGCTGGCTGTTCGTTATGATTTGGTTGGAGCTGTCATATTTTGCCTGGCTCTGAGCTACAAACAGATGGAATTGTATCATGCTACACCTTTCTTCTTTTACCTGCTGGGTTCATGCATGAATCAAAGCATATCTAAAGGGTGGGTTTGAACAAGACATGGTTAAAACCAGTGTATTTTATTTTTTTTCATTGCTAAAAGTCCATTGCTGATTGCTAATTCCAGATATACTTAGATTAAAAGCAATACATCAATTCCTTTAATACCAAAACATGATAGGGAGTTTGGCATTACAACAAGAGAAAGAAATGACTTTGATTTAAAGACCTTTTGACGAATAGTCCAACTTCATTTGGAATGAATTTCTATTGTGGAGCTTTTTTTTTTTATGCACAGACACCAATGGGAGCATATTCAATTAAAATTTAACCAAAGTTAGGTTATACCATCGTACCCAAAACGAAAGTAACAGTTAAACAAATGATGGATGTCTCATAAAGAAAGTCATTATAAATCATTGTCACAACTCAAACATCATTTATGTTGTTTTTTATTTTTGTTTTTATTTCCACTCTTGAAACAGGTTGTTCAAATTGATGACATTAGGGCTTGTTGTAGTCATCACATTCATCACAGTGTGGTCGCCATTCTTGAGCTCTAAAACCACAGCACTGGCCGTTATAGAAAGGATATTTCCCGTCAATCGTGGATTGTATGAGGTTGGTTCTTTTTCAAATTTGAAAAGTGAAATGTTGGTTTTTATTTTGTATTGATGACATTTTGCTCCTTTTTCTTTTGAATTGTTTGTGGATTTATACATAATCTTTCATTATCTTTAGACAGATTGGGTTTCTCCAGAGAGGTCCGGTTACAAATGATTACATATATTATATATATTATGGTCTCTTGCCTACAACTTGTTCATGAAACCTGACTTGACATGCAGCATTATTATCAATCATAGAATGTAGTTTGGCACAGTACTGTCTTAATTAAACGTTATTATATATTGAAGATGGATGAGAAAATCTGGAGACTGCCCAAATAGACTTTGCATAGAATCATGGAATCATTTCCATGTCAGGCACTTAATGGGGTCGAGGCACCCTCATTAAAAACCTGGATCAAAATTAATAGATTGAAATTTGCAGGGATCATTATTTTATGACAATGTAGGTGATTAATCGACTGTGAAAAATTATTTTATTGGTGCAAGCAGTAGTCATACTCTGTCCAGTACTTGGCAATAAATAGTTTTATGTCCTTGTTGCCTACTCATCAGAGATCGTCAGTATTTTGTTATTTACTTATTTATTTGTTTTTATTGATCTCATCTACCATTGGAAATGTGTATGTTGACTGGTTGTCATAAAAAGAGTATGCGTATGTGTGTCAATTTCAGGACAAAGTAGCCAATGTGTGGTGTTCTATTTCTATTGTCATCAAGCTCAAACAGCTGTTGTCTCACTCAGCAATGGCCATCGTATGGTAAGTCAATAGCTGTAGGGTAATCAAAAGAAATAATTGACAAAGTCAAGCTCCCCAAAATAACCATCTCCTATACCCCCCCCCCCCCCCCCCCCCATTAAGAACCCCTTGTCATTGCCTCCCCTCTGTTTTTCCTCTATTTTGTCTCTTCAAGATGACCACCCCTTTATCCTGCCCCTCTTCACACTTTGACTTGTGCAAACAATTGTATTATATCATTACCATCAGGTGAACAATGCAGACACCCAGGATGTGAATAAATGACACGTTGTGTCACCTACTGTTAACAAAGCAACCACACACCCTTGTCATTTGGTCGATGACCATATCTGCAACCAAGAGGCTGCTGCCAATTGCTTTATAATGCATTTGGCAACTCAGATAGAAATGTTTTATTTTATCTTTTTACCATCCATGTCATCACCTGTCAAAATAGAGCGCCCATTGCTGCTACCTTTATGTGAAAGTGAAACATTCAAATGTGATCCACTCACCCTCCTTCATCCTTATGCAATTCTAACTTTCAATTCACCCATACACTGTTTCCTTTTCAGCCTGGTGTCAACAATACTGGCCTTGCTGCCTTCCTCTTTTCACCTTTTGAGAAATCCAACTATTAAGAATTTCAACTATGCAGCTGTAAGTTATTTCATTTTCATTACCAGTTTGATTTATGAAACTAAAAGTAAAAAATATTTGATACAAAGAAACAGTCACTACAGTTGGAACTACTTATATTCTGAAATGACTGCTTATGGCAGGCATGTTATCAAAAATCATGGTTTCAATCCCTCTTTTTATCTATTGTTGTTAAGTACTCTGGGGTATAGCCTGGTCCCAGCTGTCCTATTCTGTTAGATTTCAATTATATTTCATATTTTAGTGATGAGTAAATCGTGAATTTGTGTTTATATTCCCAAATTATTGTTCTTCATGTCATATTCAATATTGATTTTTTTTAAATCTTTTTTGTTCTGTCCCCAGATCAATTCTTCGCTGGTGTTCTTCCTTTTATCATTTCACGTTCATGAAAAGTCTATACTGTTGGCCGCAATGTAAGTAACAGTAATCACTTATTACACTTTTCTGGGGTTTTCTGTTTCTCTCCATTACTGCTTTTGCAACAATTCATAGTAATAATAGACAACAAAACAATGCTACGTTTGGAAATGGTGTTACTGTAAGAAAACTGTTTACATAGTTAGTAGACAAGGCTCAAAACAGTCAGCAGTACTTCTGTGTTGCTTTTTTAACATTATGATTATGAATAATCTTTTTTTTTATTCAACATATGATTTTGTGTATCGTTTAAAAGTGTGTATCTTTGATTTATTTTTTTTGGAGTTATTTTTGTTTTGTTTTCATTATAGATTAGATATGTCACATACACACTTTTTACTGATATGAAACTTATTATTTATTGATGGGGTTTTTGGTTACTAATGGACTTCTCTCCTAATTCTTTTTTTTTTTTTTTCCAATGTTTATTTATATATTTCACACATTCACATAGCATGCACTGTGGCAATTGTAATTGGCATGATGATGTCAATGTAGTATGATGTCTTTACCAAAATCTGGAAAGGGATTAGTGTGCAATAAGAGTAATTTGTTTTTGTTTCTCATTAATGGTGTTTTAGTTTTACGAGTGATATGATCTGGAAACAAACTTGAATAATTGACATTTTATTTCTTTTTAGACCAGCCTGCCTGATGGTGAAGAAAGATCCTCTGGCTGTCTTGTGGTTCCTTTTAATTTCAACCTTTAGGTAAGTGGCATATTTATGCACTAAGGGAATATCTGAAGCCATTTACTTTGCAAATTTGTATCTTACGTCACAATAACAATATGTGGTCTAGAGTAAAATATTTTTTCATTTGATTCAGGCATTGTAGATGAATCCTTAGGGCTCCATTTCAGGGAAATTTCAAGCCTTTTCGTAATACACCTTGGAAGTGAAAGGCAATTTTTTTTTAACTGTTTAGCTGCTTAAGTGGTGCTCAGTCCAAGCTGGGAAGCAAGTGACAGAATGACCTGTATAAAGGATGGCGGAAGTGTCGCATGTCTACTTCATGTCATCTTCTGACCTTAATGTATGGACTAAGCAACTTCAACATTTCCCTGTGGGAAAGCCTTACTGCTGTGATTGATGGCGTCATTGGTACATGTCAGCATGACTACATATTAATATTATTTAACCATGTCAAGTGGAGCACACGACAGGGTGTGTGAAGAGGGGTTAGGTTCAATTTTTATTTTTTCAAGTGGCCATCTCTTCACAAGTTTGTAAATGCCATGGGTTCTTTATTAATGTGCCTGACTTGTGACTTAAGACGCATAACCTCACGTTTTTCACCCTACTCAAGAATGTTTGTGTTCTGGCTTGGCAACGTCAACCCATACAGCCTGGTGACATACGGTATATGTTATCTGAACACATTTCATCGGAAAAATATCAGTGGGTATCATCACTGCTGAAACCATGAATAAATACCTCACATTTTTTTGTGGTAAAAATATATTGCATGCATGATTGTTGTGATTTAAACATCAAGACATCATTTCTCACCTATTTTTATTTTAAAAATTTACAGCATGCTACCACTACTAGTCAAAGATGGCATTATCATTCCAACCATTTCGGTGTGTGGCCTCTTTTGGATGATGGGATTCCATTATCTAGAGCCGTTTAAAGGAGTTGCTAACAAGACAAAATTATTGGTAAGTTTTATAAATCTAAATTTATTATTTTGAAAGCACACACAACTATTGGTAGAAATTGGTTACTGTGAATTTAAATGGTCTGTCTGTGAGATGAATAATGATGAATAGTTTGTACTTCCATAACATACAAGTGGGTGTACTTCCATAACATACAAGTGGGTGTACTTCCATAACATACAAGTGGGTGTACTTCCATAACATACAAGTGGGTAAGAAAGTATAGCTCATCACTACCTGACAATCCAGTCGATGTGGACTGAGTACCGCGTATGGAGCTTTGGCAAGGAGCCGGAAGTCCATAGAAATATGAAGTAGGACTAAATAGATGTGTACACAAATTAGGACATAATCAACAAAGTCAGGTTATTCTGAATTATTTGAGCTGGCTCAAATGAACTTAATCGGTCATGCACAGAAGTTCAAAAATGGGACCAACAAAAACGATTCATGCTATCAGTATCAGTATAAAGCGTTGTCAAAATAACCATTTGCTCATGTCTATCTTTTCTTATTTTGTTTGGAAAAAATTGTCTTCCTCATAAAAGATTTCATGCTTCTTCTATATTTTTATCAACTTCCCTTTTTTTCAGTTCCACTGTTCTATGCTGGTGTCAGTTTGTTTGGGTGTTGCCTCTCTGACCATCCCACCACCCCCACGATATCCTGATGTTTTCCCGGTACTCATTTCAATATATTCCTGTGCCCACTTTGTCATGTTTACAATTTACTTTCATTTTAAACAATTCAGTGTAGATCTTAGTAGTATTCAGATGAAGAAGAGAGAACCTCATGAAAAAAATGATTTGAAGAGTCCAAAGTTAAAAGCTGAACCTGAATCTTCTTCAAAAGATAATGGTAAAAATTTGCGGAAGAGAAAACAATATAGATAAGGTAATACTTAGTAGTAGGTAGTTTAGTATTATTATTATGTTGAACCCATTGCTTTTCAATGTTAGTTTTTGTACCTGGTGAAAATTAAAATTAACTGTTGAATGCAATTGTATTGAAGAAGAGACATGTAAAATGTGCTAAATAGTGAAGATAAATGCTTGCTTAGATTACAGGAGTAAAAGAAGACAAGTTTTCCCTAACAAAGTGGCTTACAGTACTGCTACTTAGAACCTTTACTTACGAATATTGTTTGTGGTTATTTGAACACAGTTGAAGACTCTCCACCTGGAGCATTTAGTTATACCTCCTTTATATGTCTGTATGTACCAATAGCCTTAGCCTTTTTCCTTTTAATTTAGGAAGTCAACAGACTAGACAGTTACGGTATAATCATTTGATTTTATCAAATCTTTGTGGAATGTGAATGTTATTGACACAGCTGCTGTTGGTAATTGTGCTGATGAGTAGACATTCAATGTTGAGTTTGAAAAACCATGTAAAGTAGGTCACTGCCCTAATTGTTTTTTTAACTTAAAATTAAAATAGTAATTCTCACCAATGAATATTGCATAATAGAAACAATAAAAAATATCCTTCCCTTAGTTCCCAAGTTAACACTTGTTTGTCGTCGCAGAGTCTATTGAAACACTAAATAATTAATAAGATGTAATCTGCGCCAGGCTACAAAATGACTTGCCACCAACACTACCAGACCTATTGGGTCTTCCAGGTGTGAATTACAGTACAGTAGTCTTCTTAAACATGGTTCTTTGGAGACAAGAAAACCAGCTCTTAGTTAGCTGTACCAGGTTTTAATAACTTTCTTAGATGAGTTCCCAAACGGCTGCATTTAGATGCATGACTTAGAATTATAACTGCCATTGGCCTATTAAAAATAGTCAGGTTTGGAGATAAAACATGCCTGAGGACCAGATTTTCACAGAGAATTAATTTTTTCGGCTTAGATTTTGGTCAAAGGTCGGAATGAAAATCACTCTTTAGTGAAGTCTCTTTTAAGCGACAGTGCCCTTAGCTGGCATTCTCTTAAGCAGAGACTACTGTATTGTGACAGATCATGCCACAATTAATTACGATCCTACACTATTACCTCATTGTAGGAAGGAGTTCCTTTGCTTTAAGTTTTGAAATAAGCCTTGATCAGCAATGGTTAATATGACTTACAGAGGTATGTGTGTATGCTGCTTGCAAGTGTGCCTTAAATCGTGAAATTTGTTTTTGTTCTGAGAGAGGTTTTTTCAATTTCGTCTTGTTGCAGAATGTGTGACTGGCTAGCTGTAAAATTCAATTTTGTTGATATGACAATGAGATGATTGTATTATTATGCTTTCTATTGTAACAAATACAAAATTGTTAGTGTTATCATAAATACTAAGTTTTTAACAATCTCTACTTTATTAGCTCAAACTCAAACATGATAGCTACCCATTTCATCTGTTACAGGATTCTTAAAAGAAATTGTTGCAGAAATCATAAAACTTGCCAAAGATCAGTGGAAATTAGCAAAACTTATTATAATTATATTCCTTCCTTCCTCTTGCAACATTCATATCTGATCAAGTTACATGTCTCTGTTCTGCTGTATTCAATGTGCATGTATAATATTCTTAACTCGTCTTCCATAGAGATCTTTTTTAGACCTTCCTAAGAATTAAAATCTCCAAGAATACCTCTAAGAATCTCATATAATATGCGAGTTTATCTTGCAGAGATGACATATTAAGAGTAATTGGAGAATGGGAAGGAAAAGAGAGAAGCAATAAAAAAAATAAAAAACGATGTTTTACTGCTGAAAATAGCGATGACAACCGAGTGAAGAGTCAGATTTAAATTAATTTTTATTTTAAAATCCATCTCTCATTACTTACTTTCATTGTATAGAATATTGAATGGCTTAGTCACTTTAAAATATATTCATTAAATGTATAAAATTATAACCATTGCAAAATGCATTAAAAATTGTTTGTCTTAATTAGTTTCAGCATTGCAATACAATTTGGTTTTTGTTTCAAAATTCATCTCTCATTATATACTTTCATTGTATGGAATATTGAATGGCCTAATCTCTTTAAAATATATTCATTAAATGTATAAAATTGCAAAGTGTGTTAAAAATTGTTTGTCTACTTTAATTAGTTTCATCATTGCAACACACTGTCGTCACTGTCATATTGGAAAGAACCACATTTTGTTTTGGGACTTTTTAATTTGCTGCAGATCAAAATCCTGTCTGGGTGATGAAAATACAGGGTGTCCCAAATATAAACTTTTCAACTTTTGAAAGAAAGGGAATTAAACTTTGAAAATTCAGGAGACAATTTAGTAAAACATTCAAAAGGAATTTTTTGTTTGACAAATTATGCCTAACTATGTGCACCAAACATTACATTATTGGTATACATTATTCCAAGGCATCCATCCAATCCCACTTTGTGAACCATGGCATCTGGATTACATTCACAAATAAACAGAAGCCTTCAATATCAATAGGTCTCAAAAACAAACCCAAAATGAACATTATCAAAGGAGGAGAAAACAAGTTTAATGTTTAAAAGTTTACTATACTGTATTAAAATCCATTTGTTGGATGTTGAGTGTAAACGCCCCAAGCGTGAGGGCTACTCTTGTTCTGGTTTTCAATAGAACCAATTTCTCTAAACTTTTACATCCCAGCATACATTATTGGGCACAATGGAAACTTCGCGTACCTTCCAATTCCAATCAGGCTTCAAAATGTTGTGGTTGGGAACTCATTATTGTAAAATGTTTGATATAAATGTCCATTCTTGATCTGTCAACTGAGGCATGATTTGAGACCATAGATACAAATGCAAAACTGTTGAAGATCTAAATTATAATACCAGTAATGTAAGATTTTAAACAATAATAAAACGGGTTCAAGTTCCTTTTGATAATATCAATATTCCTTATGGGTTTGTGATATTACCAATTGAACACTTCAGTTTAACTGTGAATGTAATCAAGTTGCAATGGTGCACAAAGTGCAATAGGGAGTTGCCTCGAGAAAGTGCGCACAGTGATGTAATATTTGGTGCACATGGTTGAGCTATATTATGTCAAAACAATTCCTTTTGCACGTTTTAAATCCTTGTTATATATCTGAAACATATAAAATTTAAAAACCAAAAACTTTTTAAACATTTAAACTTTAATCACCTATCAAACAACATCTCAAATACAAGGATATTTGCATTTTAAAATCTGACAACAATCATTAATTCTCACACTCTTACTCTTACTGCGACTCATAAATTCACACCGTCTCCACTATGACTCACATCCATATGACAAAGGATACCACCAGGCATACAAATCATTCACACACACACACCATAAATAATTAAACTGCACTGACAGGTTCTGCTTTGATGACCCCCTCGTCTTGAACACCATTCTTGTTCACAAGCCTCAAACGGAAGCTACCAAGATTCACAATAAACCGCCTTTGGATCTGGAAATGAATTCAATGCCAACAGAATATATAAAAACCTTTCGAAAAATTACTTTTCTACTATTCTATTATTAAAGTGTTGGAACACTTAGATCCAAACAAATATAACAAGAGCACAAAATTTAATTTGACTAACTGTTTGGATTTTTTGCAGTAACGTTTGACAATAATGAGCATTCATTTATCGTCTTAAAGACTGCCAATTTATAAAATTCTCTGTAAGAGGAAGTTGATTGCTTGTAATGCAGGACCCCCTACTTTGCATGAACATTTTTCTTTCTTGTTTTACCCTTCCCCTATTTTTGGGGATACTAGAGAGTGATCCCTCGCTTTCAAGCCATCAAATTTCTTGAACCATAAAATATATGATTCCCTGTTGACATTGACATAAATTCAAAATCTATTGTTTTCCAGCTCTATGGTCGATTCATATAAATTTTAAGAGACCATGGTCTTACATTTGTGTAAGATTTTTTAAGTTTCTTTCCTAAACACCACAAAACTTTAAAGATTACAAAGAAATGTTGTACTAAAGTGCAGAATCCCTTGATCATTGATATTATTCATGGGTTTGAAATACACTTGAAATTGGATTACCAATACTTGAAACTTCAGGGCCAATTTTATTTTATTATTGTCACAACATTGTCACAGATAGAAAAATGTTACTATTTGGACCCAAAAAATATATTTAAAAGCTAAATCAGATAAACCAATCTAATTAATGATGCAAGATAGAAAAATGATCAGTCAGTTTCTGTCACCTACCTCATTGAGGCATTTCAATAGCAAGTCCTTTGCTGCCGCTACATCAAGATCTGCAGAAAGAAAGTCTCAAGATATTGAAGGGCTGCACAGCTGAACTAATTTAGCATAAAATTAAAAGCAGTATGGATCTATACCTAAGAAAAAAAATGTCACATAAAGTTGCAAATATGTTCAGTTCTCTGTTCTTCAAATTTTGAATCCTAAAATTTTGTGTCCAGTACTTTCCAGAGATATAACTGACCATTATCTGAAATAATTTATTTTTTTAATTTGGCACAGAATATTGTAATGATCATATATATAATGAAAAACATAAAATAAGCCATTGTGAGACATGTTTTGACTGTGCAAGTAAATCAAGGGTGATGAGGAGGCACGGTGACTGAGAAGTTAAGAAGACATTGCTCTAACCAAGTCAATGATTGGGACATGGAGGTCCTTGGGCAAGAAAATTAACACCTATTGCCTACTTGCAACTGACGCTTGGGTTATTTCCGTCCATTTTATATATATATATATATATATATGTCCTGATGACAAAGTGCCCCTTGTGGACAAAATAAAGGTAATTTAATTAATTAATATTAAATGAAAATAGACGGTCACATATTTGCAATGCAGTGCTTATTCATGCTGTTTTGTCTTTCTCACCTTTTTCATAATATTTGTCCATGATACTGAGACCAAACAAACTGCCGTAACCGTGGATTGCAAATGGCAATTTGTTGAGGGATGCCAGGTGGTCCAAAAAATAAAGGCAAGGTCCTGTTTCATCGTCAAATCCAGCAATGAGCAAGTTTACAGGATGACTTTTCTGTTTGAAATAACAGGCAAATTGAATATATATATATCAAACAAGCAATATATCTTGAGGGTTTTCTTTTTAATCTTTAAATTGATGAGAAAATTCTTACCCCTACATTGTTTGGTGATTACACTGACTGAGATCTGATAACCCCTGATTAAAGACAGATATATGGCCTCTATGGTGACTTGCTGTTTCCATTACTTCTCAAGAGTTGATTACAAAACAACAATCAGATGACACTAACTACTGGGCCACAGGGCTAGACTAGTCTCATTTTACAAAACATCAACTCAATATGGCATCCTGTCTATGAGGACAACCAATACCCATATAATTTACTGCCAGTTACCTGACATCATCCGGTGCCAGATAAGTAAATTTATCTAGGGGCTGAGTAGGCACTGCCCATGTCCTTCAGGTGTTAGCTACCTTATGACCATATGGTGAATAGCATGCCAGTGACACGTCTATTGCGTTTGGAGCTTTCTACTCAAGTATGTAATCAAGAGACATCTTCTCAAAGTCACAAAATGCATTCTACTTTTTATGAAATCTTCAATATCTATACACTCAACCAACATTAAAAAGTTTATTCTTTATTTTTTATTTCAATCGTTTAATCATTTCTAAGAAAACCAAATTAAATAAAAAAGAAGTAATCATGAAATTGCTTTGTCGTCATCGAATTCCACACATCCTCTACTTGACAAATAAGGGTAAGATGAAAAGTAATACAAATAAGATTTGTAATGTGGTAACTTATAATATAAGCAGACAGTAAACTTACTTGAGATCGAAGGCTTTCGGCCATATTCCTCCTTGTAAAATTTGCGGCTGCATGAGGTGATAGATTGTAACCTGAAAGTGAAAGGAAAAGTGACTATCAAGTATATATCATGTCAAGGGGAAAATTTATGTAAATTAATCTATAAATATCATGTGAGTTGGCACAGTCCTTCGCAAAGTCCCAATATTGTCTTCAGCTCACAAGTATGCAAAAAGGAAGGGCTACATTAAGTTTTATAGAATTGGCCTAAAATTACAGAACAGTAAATTATAATTACTCATGGTGCCCATAACAGACTCAGCGGGTCATTTGTCCTACATTACAATTACAGATCCATGGAGTTTCTACCTCTGTATTTACCAATGATAATGCATGGTAGTTTGGGCATTTGCATGCTTTTATATATATGAGGAGCTTGTGCCATTCATGTCTGGCCCTGGAGCTTGTGCCAACACAACCTAGCAGTATTATGGGAGAGAGGTAAATAAACGTGTTAAATTAACTACTCAACATATAAATCAATTAGTTAATGTTTGTTTGTTTATCGAGTTCCCATTATACTGCAAAGCAGTGTAGGGGCCAGCCATATGTCAAACTCTGAAAGGTGTACATGACAAATGGAAGTAAATCCAAGTTAAGCACAGTAACTTCGGCTTCATGCACGCCTCATTACAAATTACAAGACAGCATCTTGTTAATTGTATTGTTCTGCCATGTTGA
>JARFNW010087557.1:0-12117 GCA_031763155.1 Dirona albolineata
TGAATAGCATTTTGACAGAGATCACTGTATCATGTTTGAATAGCATTTTGACAGAGATCACTGTATCATGTTTGAATAGCATTTTGACAGAGATCACTGTATCATGTTTGAATAGCATTTTGACAGAGATCACTGTATCATGTTTGAATAGCATTTTGACAGAGATCACTGTATCATGTTTGAATAGCATTTTGACAGAGATCACTGTATCATGTTTGAATGATATCACGATTCCCTTACCCCTTATATTTTAATATAAGAGTATGGGTGTATTCAACATGTGTATGAAGTAAAAACGGAGCATTCATTCCAGGTTTGTGCGATGCTTCTAAGTGTTTCCAGGTTTGCCTGTGATGTTTATTCTTAGTCATAGACGATACAATATTGTCGTTCCTATTATTATGTCAAGTTTTCTATGACTATTTTCTTTGTCTCAAGCGTCACACATTCTTTTCATGTGGTTCCTTTTGTTTTCACATCAGCCTCCTCTTGTTTTTTTCTCAGATATGAAGCAGCGAAAAAGAGGCTATTGCATCAGTTGGGGGAGACCAGCTATAAAACAGATACAACAGTTTGATTTCCGGATGATAACCTGCGGAATTACATGTGATATATATTGTTAATGTGCGTCATGTTGAGAATACAAACCGGACGAAGATCATCTCTCCTAGGTAGGTGATGATTCATATCACCCCCCGACTTCTCTTTGGACTCGGTGGTCGGGAGGATGGAAGAAACCAATAACTATGGCAGCAGAAAATTTATTTGATTCACGGTCAATCCGAACAAAATGTGAACATAAATAGTTCACATCGTGTGGATGAATGGACTGATGATCTATCTACTTGTCTTGGATTTCCATGCTTCAAAGATTGCCCAGCTCTGTGTTCAGACATAAATAGTAGTTGGGATAGTACATGAAGATAGATGACCCCCATCTATGCTGCTGTGTGGTTACAGAGGGCAGATGAAGTGAGTCTGGTGTTGTATTTACCAACCGTGCGTACATCAATCTAATCCCACCAGTATTAATTATGACATAATAGAGATGACTTGTCAATGTATGTCTAGAAGAGGGAGGGGGTCAATGTATGTCTAGAAGAGGGAGGGGGTCAATGTATGTCTAGAAGAGGGAGGGGTGGGTGGGTTGAGGCAGACTTGCCATCCATAAAGATTTAATCTGTATTATTATTATATACATTTATTTTGTTTACAACTTTTGGACCATTTTCGGATAAATTCTTATTCTCTTAATACAGATTTGTTTCATTCGAATTTATGTCTGAAAACTTTTATTCTGTTACAATTTGTTACTATTCAATTACTTTGAATTGTGCAAGAATGCTTTAAACTCAAAGACTAAAGAGCTAAAAAACAACAACATTACATTTGTTTTAAGTATGAAAGCTGGAAAGTGTTTTTTTTTCTCGTGATTGGTTTTTGAATTATAGGCTCTCAAGAGAAGAAAGTACAGATTTTGTTTTCTCCAAATTCAGACTTTTTATCAGGATAATACAGATTTGTCAATTTTCAAGTGTGTGGCAGGTCTTGTTCAAGGGATGATTTTGATGGTCTCGTCAACGCAACGAGATGATGTTAGGGTTGGGAACCAGGTGTTGAATAAATGTCTTTAATGAAATGGAAAGGGCACTGATAGTCAATTGAATAATGATGATAATAATAATAATAGTGTGAAAATGTTACAGTGCCAGTGAGAGTCAATGAATAAGAAATTAAAATTATTGTCAAAAGATGGGGATCGAACCTGTGCCTACCACCACGACAACACTGCCTTGCCGACAAAAGTAGACTGACTCACTACCAACTGAGCTATATGCTGCCTCACCTATGTTTCTTCACGACATAGCTCAGTGGTAGCAAGTCGGTCTGCTTTTGTCTGTAAGGCGGTGTTGTCATGGCAGGCATGGGTTCGATCCCCTCTTTCCACAATCATTTTTCTTTTTTGTATATTTTTATTGTCTCTCACTGGCACTGTAACATTTTCATACTATTGATAAACGTCTTCTTGTCTCTAACAGGACAAGTTACTTTCTTTCTTTTTTTTTCTTCTTCAGCACCTTGACTTTGCTTTTTTTGGGAAGCACAACAATTTTCTTTTTTTTTTAAATATAAATTGTATATATTCTACTTTGATGCTCATATTAGGTCTGTAAATCCCTATCTCAGCAATGTTTTGTTGCAATATTTCCAAAACCAGAACGACCTCTGGGAATTTCCACTATTGGTGATTTGGATCCCCCCCCCAAAAAAAGTAAACACTCAGAAATTAAATAGAATCGGTGGTAATTGAGTCAGGGATCCCAT
Organism: Dirona albolineata; assembly: GCA_031763155.1. Classification (NCBI taxonomy): domain Eukaryota; kingdom Metazoa; phylum Mollusca; class Gastropoda; order Nudibranchia; family Dironidae; genus Dirona; species Dirona albolineata. The sequence goes on from JARFNW010087557.1 coordinate 2,326, forward strand.
ATGAGGATTTGAGAATCTGACTCGAACCACAGTACCGTAATATAAATTGATGTTTTGTTTTAAGGCACTTGTTGCGACGTTCACACATACCTCAGAATGTCACGTAATAATGATAAGATAAGATAAGATAAATTTTTATTTGTCCATAATGAAATGGAGATTTGCTTTTGGTTATTTTTTATTTTCAAACTACTCGCAAGTACAGAATGAAACGTGGAAACACATTTTGAGACAGGATGCGTTATCAAGTATAGGACGTTATGGAACATGGTGATAATGGCAAGGTTCTTACGGCAGATGGTCCTTGAATAGGAAGTGACACTTTTGGTATAGCTTAACAGTTACAGTGATGGCTGTTTAAAGTAAACGCACACTTCTCGGACTTTATTCCTGTGTGCCTGTTATTCGTGCAAGACTTTTGTACTTTTGGGAGGAGTTTGAATATATATCTATCTAAATTTAAATTGATGTAAATAAAGATGGCACCCTTAAGTTAATGATTGATACTTATAGTGTTTTGGCATAATAATAATGATAATAATAATGATGATAATGATAATCTCACGCAATGACATTACTTCTATATTTGAATGGAATTAATTTGAGTATAACCAGCTGTGTGCATGAAGACTGAATCTGTTATCATTTGGCATAGTCGTGATTATTGAGTTTTGCCCCTCACACGCATTGATATTTTGGAAACGATGGTCTAGTGCATTCATTTACGTTTTCATGATTCTGATGGCAATTGTCTTAACTTCATTTCAGCCCATTATGTCAGAAAGCATATGATTATTATATATATAAAATATATATATATATATATATACTGCTTTCTTGTTGGACACGGCTGTATAATGAAAGATGTTGTATTTAATTGACAACAAGAATTTAAATCCTGTATCTGCTTAACAGCCAACAGAAAAAGATTAACACCCAAATAGTCGTATTATACTGTATTATATATATTGCTCTATCCAATGATCATGATAATAGAATGATGATAGAATGATAATAGAATGATGATATTATGTGTTTGTTTGTGGGTCCACCTACCAGTACCAGAGCATGTGTCCAAGATGATACATTGCATCTAATCAACGCTAATTACGTGGATTCCGAGTTCGAGCCTGGCTATTGACATTGCATTGTTATCCTCGTCCTTGGGCAGGATGCTTTTCTTGATGCATTGTTATCCTCGTCCTTGGGCAGGATGTTTTTCTTGAATGGTCTAACGGAGCCCAGGTGTAGAAACGGGGGTACAGGGCCAGATGACAGCCGGGGAAGTAATAACATGTGACAGCCGGGGAAGTAATGACATGTGATAGACCAGCGTCCTATCCTGAGGTGGATGAATCGTCACTTTGCTTCACATTACGATAACCAGGTTCGGCTGAGCACCAGAACTAGTGTGTGAAGGTTTTTCTTTACGTGAATGGACAACATATATATACATATTCTAATAATATGGTGAAGAGAAAAGGACAGATAAACAAGAATGAAGAATGTGCCAAAGATGCAGGAAGAAAACAAGATTGCTATACCCTTTATTTAGATTAGATTCTGACGTGACGATCACAGATGCTCATTTGGGAAGCCGGTATTTGATCTTGGGCGTAGAAAAATAGGTTTACTGAACTGGGCTGTTTTGAGTTTCTCAAATCTAGATATCTAGAATTCCTGACACATGACTCATTTTTGTCAAGACGTGAGTCATTTATACATTTATAGATATGTATATATTATCGTATAGGTGTGGACAATGCTAGTTAGATTTCTTTTGCCAAGTGTGGGTTTTGCTTTTCACTCGGGTTTTTGAGTTTGATTACATTGGATATGCTTGTATTGTGTCGTTGTAGTAAGGCGTTGGTTGTGAAGTGTGTTCCTTATTGACGTGAAGTGTGTTCCTTATTGACGTGTTTGGAATAGAGATTGCCTACCTGTTGTCGTTGGTGTTCACTGATCAAGGCCTTGATATATTATTATCATGATAGATATAATGGAAGTCGTGGTTAATGTTTATGATTTATAACCATCACTTTTTGCTCAGTAAACTTTTGAATTAATAATATATATTAAATTCCATTTATCGAATGGTTTGTTATTCTATCTACCCTTGCAAATCGGGTAGATTTTAGGTTTTTTTTATAGATGCTCAACACGTGAAGAGTGCAATCAATGTCCGAGGAGGAGGGAATTTAAGAATTATTGTTGTTATTGTTATTGCTATTAATATTATTATTATTATTTATTTATTTTTAAATTTATTTGTTATTGTTGTTATTATTATTATTATTATTAGTATTATTGGAGATTACTGGAATAATTCAGGTCATTTTTTATATTTTATCAGGTTTTTTGGAAGATATAAAAATTTCGATCATACATTCAGAATATGAGACTTACAAGGTCAATGCTAATATAAATGGAATGGTTTGAAATTATTTTATGGAGCGAGTTGTAGTTGTCATCATATGTCTGTGTATTGCTGTTTCCAAATGAAAGGCAGTAATAATTTAATGGCTGGCGACCGGTCTCATCCCCTTGCTAGATTCGGACATGGCCAGCCCTACTAACACACTTTGGTAAGGTGTCTCTTTCCTCTTTTCATTTCCTTTCTAATTACGAGTCCTTTAGCTTTTTGATGATAAGATGTCGGCCTTTTGTCATTCCACGCATGTATGAAGTGTTGATTTTATGCATAAAGATTGTTTTTGCTATGTTTTTGCTTATTTAGGTAATCGGCTTTGATTATAGCAGCAATAATTTCCTCACCCAGATCTCATTTTAAACTGGTAAAATTAACAATGATGAATTATAGAATGATAAGGAATATGGCCAGAACAGACTAATTGAATGTGATTGGTGGCATTGGTGTGTGTTATGGATATTCTTTTACCTAGGGATGGTTGGAGCGTGTATGAGAATCTCCTGTTTTTATTACACAATAGTATCTGCCAAATTACACGCTTGCCGGCGAAAATGCATGATTCGTCATAATACACAATTTTTTCTCATAACCAAATTTTGCTTGACTTCAACAAAATATGCAACAGGTCTTTATAAATCTTTCTTCAATCAGTTGCATTCAAAGAGTCAATTTTTGTAATAAATAAACAAAACAAGAAAGAAAGAAAAAAGAATGCAAAAAAATGTATACAAAACCAGACAACATTGAAAAAAAAGTAGAAGTCGTTGTTTTTATGCACCTTCGTCAAAATGCAAATTTTTTTTTTGTCTCCCATGGACCGTGTACTTTGGTGGAGTCTAATCTGTTCATTTAACTCGTTGGGCCGTGACTGTTTCTATGTCGTGCCTCTCCTACATCAAGACCATGATAAATTACCTTCACTCAACGTGTCAATATAGAAATGATAGTAATAGCTAGACTAGATACACACTGGTTGCCGTGTTTGAAATTGTGCGTGCCTGCATGCGTGTGAGATGGTTTTTTAGATATAGTAAGTGGTATAAATGTATCTATGAATGTATGTAATATAAAAATAACATTAATTGTGGTTTGCTATTATTCAGGCATCTTACCATTTTGCCCTTTGAGAAATCACTTCTCCATTTCCTGTATGTGAGAATGAATGCAGAAAACCATAATATTAGAAAATAGACAAAAACCAATAGACAAAAACAGAAAGAAGAAAGGCTGCCGACAGAAGGGATCAAACCCGTGCCTGCACCAGCACCTAGGTCATCTGTGTCTGGCTCTGCTTCTTACAACAACGCTGTTAAAAAAATATAGTAAAGTCCTTTCAACTTTCCGTAGCGTGAAGCGGACAGAGTGACAATACGTCACCCTTCTGGATAGGACGCTTGTCTACCGCAGATTACTTGGCCATGAGAGTCTGCTGTCCTAACCACTAGGCCACCTCGCCTCCAACTAACATAAATTGTTGCTGTATTCATGTTATATCCCTTTTTGTTTGTACGGTTCAAAGTAGGGAGCTTTGTGGCCAGGTTTTTCTTCATTCCTTTTATGTGCCAGGTAACACGTCTAAGGACTAGACCAGATGAATCGCATGTGGGCGGGATTCCCACATCTGAGAAACAGCCCTGTACATTGCCATTTTTAAACATGAATACCTCATCTCAGGACACAAGTACACTAGCTTCAATATTTTTTTCAGTCCTTGAAAGAGCAAAAGGTACGGTAGATATTAATATTACGCAAGAAGTTTCAAGAAGCGTCCTCGGATAACATGTTTATTCCATCAGTTTTTATCAAACGTTTAGTGATGCAAGTTTTATTTAATGAGCATGAATACAAATGTTTGATGAAAATAAGTTGGTATCTTTTTGGGTAGCTGCCTCACTCCACTCCAGTCTTGCAAGGCAACGAAAACTCTGTTCCCCATTATATTGTATTCACTCGTTGTGTCTCAGAGCAGGGCATCATGTGAAATCATTTTTGTTTGTCTATTATCAGCAATAAAATAATGACTTATAAATGACTAAGATACTACTTCATCGTCAAGTGATATTTCTCATGTCAAATTTTCAATGGTAGTTTTTTTCTCTTTGCGTCACTTATTTGTTTGGTATATAAAAACTTTGACAATCTACCACCACCAACTCCATCCTATACAAAAACTCCCGTCTTCATTTTGTCTGGTTCCAAGACATAAATACCTGGGTAAATGTGCTACTGTAAAGCGCTTAGAGCATGGTGATGATCGTGGATAAGCGCTATATAAATGCCATTTATTATTATTATTAAATACAAATTGTGGAATGTTTTGTTTTGTTACAATGGCGGTTCATTCCTTCTTATTTTACACACATGGGTTGATGTTTGCACGCTGACCGTCCTTTCTCGCTTGCATTGTGTTCGTAAGTCCCCCTTGGCTTTGAGGGTATTGTATTGACTTTGGTTATAATGTTATATCGGAAATTATGTACCTACCTATTCCGTGAATTGAAATTGAAATGGAAAAAGATTTTCTTTGTTTTTTGGGTTTTTTTCCCCTTTTGGTTTGATTGAATAATTCAATGTCTTCCATTATTTTATTATTAATTAATTAATTGATTTGATAACTGGTTTGAGATGACATGTTTGTGGAGTGGACTGGTTTGATTTACTGTGATGTTATCCTTGTTTGTTATACTGTATTATTGGAATATATAATTTGCATGCGAAACCGTCTTCAGTATGGGTGAACCTTTGGTTATAAATTATATTATATACTATTACTATTATATTGAATATGAGAGATTGTGAATGGGGAGAGAGAAAGTGAGAGATGATTGAGTATGATTAATGATGTGAAGATAATAAACCATATTTTATTTATACATCATTGTGTGCAGATTTGGTTATTTGGTCATTTTGTGGTTGTAACTATTTTTGTAATTTAAAAACTGAACACTGTACTCCAAATATAGATGGGTGTATTAGTCCTGAATCCCCATTTATGTACAGGCTCCTCACAGCCTTTACGTCATTTATCCTCTAGCAGGCTGTGTCATTTTCAACTCCCATGGGGAGCATACAGTAGGGCAGCCTGTTAGGCTTGTCATACTTGTATACTGACAATATATTTTTATACCTGTAGCTTGGTACTGATTCACACCTGAGTCGAATGAGGAAAACTGAGGAAAACGCTAAGTCCATCCCAAGGACTCAACACCAGTTAGCTTCAGCCAGGATTTGAACTCAGGATCTCACGATCTTGAGGCCGGCAGCCTAACACAAAAGCTGTAGTGCCATTATCTTGTGCAGTGATGCACACTCATTGTGCATCTTGCCAGAGCCTACTGTGTGGTTCAAAGAACCAACATGGAGAACAATTGTGACAAGTATATGCCAAGGGGAGTAACCAATATAATTAAGACTCCCTGCTTATTAGAGTTACTTGGGTAGCTTCCCATAACTGTGTGTTTGGCGAAATTGCATTACACTCTTTTCTCTTCTCCCAGAGTGTAATTAATCATCCACTGAAAATGGACAACTGTTATATTAATAATTTTCCCACAGCTGCAATAAAAACAATTTTTAAAAAACAACAAAAAACAAAAGTGGTGCAAGATTAATTCTTTATTGCGTTTTGAGTAACAAAAGAGGAATTTCTCATGCAAGCCTCTAGGAATGTGGATACACAAGTCGGTGCTAAATGAATGACTTCAAGTCTTGAGATTACTATACAGGCCTATTGCGGGAGTTTTATAGAACAACCAGTACACAGATACAAGAATGATATAAGATACCATACCGTTACCTACTAACAATAAAGCACAGCATTTCTTTTTTGTTTGTTCTTTTAAAACGTAAGATTAGTCATTTTAAATAGTAAATATACAATTGTATACATAAAATTTAAAATCTCGTAGAGTAAGTTTGAGGAGTAAAGGCACATAATTCACCACAACTCAAACAGTTGTTTTTTCGTTTTTATCCTTTGGAATATATATGTATATATACAACAACAACAAAAAGCCTTTTTTGACCATCAAACAATTTGAATGATCTTTGTAAAAATCTACGAGAATCCAACAGCAACCAAGCTGAAATCATTTTTTGTTCGTTTTTGTAATAGTAATAAAGTAATAGTCACAGCAATGATATATATATATATGTATGAATATATAATGTATAAAATATCAACAATGACATATTTCACCATCAGAGAATAATTCCCATGACTACGTATAGAAAAAATCCTTTTCATTAATTATTACGGTTAATCAGTCATTATAATAAATATCATGACAAAGAAAATAATAAAATGGAATAGACCATTCTTACAAATATCATAATAAAATATTTAGTCTCCGTGGTAAATATGACTATAATATTAATAATATGACTATAATATTAATATGCTTTATGAGGAAGACTATGTAGTTAGAGATTTCTTATCATCGTTGGCTGAACACTGATATCACATTCGGTCGGTTCTCTGCTGTATTCCAAATGAATACAATAATAATATTGAATGCTGGTATATTGACATAAAACCAAAGTAATTCTTCAGTCACAGATCTGTCTCAAAAATAGAAAAGAATATAATATGACAATTTAACACGTTCGTTTGGAAGAAATAAGGCTTTTTAACTTGAAATTATTTTATTAACCATCACAAAAACGGCTTTGGATAAATGTAATAACAAATTTAAACTTACAAATCTTCAAAATCTACCCCAACCCACGGAAGTGATAGAAAATGATCGAACAAAGTAGAAATCAAAAATACACAAATAATATAAACAAAAACTTAAATCGTGTAATACTTGTAGATAAATAAATATATATTATGTAAATCACTTGTCATCAACATTAAAGCTGTCAACATAAAGATGAGAAAAAGTTTCAGATCTAATCTTAATAGAAGAGTATACGAATCAATATTTCAAAGGTCTCAATACAAGACGGAGATTTTTCCACATGATAGTTTTCCTTACTCTTTTTCTTTTGTTTTATGCTTGCGTAGCAAAGAAAGGCAGTGTTAAACTGTTGAACAACTTTTATCTGAGCAACTTCTCAGAACAAGGCACCAACAAATATAATGATAGTATACTATATAGATAAATCCAACAAATCTGAATTAATCTTATTTTGGCGAAGTTTGACCCACCAAGGGAAGTAGAAAACATTGCACAAGCTTTGAAGAATTAAATATAATTTATCACAAACCTATTTATCACTGTCATTCATGACATAATATGAGACAATTATCATTGTTAAAAAAATACATGTATAAATAATCTTTAAAAGGAAGACTCAAATTTGGTAAGTAGGTAGAGGAGACATAAATTAAATTTTGAAAAAAATAAGGAGGCTTCTTTCTTTGGAAATATTACAAGGCAGAGTAAAGTCATCAAGGCACATACAGGTTTCACACTGATAAATTAAATACTGTAATCTGTCTAAAATACAGATTTTTTAATTAAAAAATAATGAGACAAATAAAATATACGAGGAAAAATGGCTATTGAAACATTATCACTACTCCAAATCCCTTCACAACCACCACCTTCACATTACAACATTCACGTTCGTTTTCAGTTTGAATATTATGCTGCTACATAGTGTAAAACACTTAGTTTGAAATTCTCAAAGGTCATTTTTCATTCTATTTTTTAGAAACCAAATAACAGTGAAATAGTGAGTTACCAAATGAATGAATGGATGAATGAATGAATATCGATACGATCTTCAAATATGTCAATGGGTCATGTTGTGGAGAGAGAACAAAAATGGACTAAATTAATAACCAGTCCGTCCAATCTAGTCCAATCTAATCAGTTTGACGATATGATAATAATGTTTGTCTGTCTCTGTCGGATCTTTATCCGTTCTGTCGGATCTTTATCCGTCCTTCATCTCCAGACTCAGCAAGGCCTCCATACACGCTGTGTAGCAGAACAAGTACTGGTCCTGGAAACAAACAAACAAACAAATCAATGTATTGCCGACATACAAACACAACAACATATTACAGACAAACAAATAAAAGAACGTATTATTCTACAGACAGGATTTGTTACATTACATCATAGGTCCATTGCAATAAGCTTCTATCCGTTACATGTCTGGGAACCTAATGTTAAATAGCAATCACTTTAGAGCAATTTTGTGCACACTTCTCGCCAAGGAATATTTATGCCTAAATAGAATCAGCAATAAGATAATGAATAGCAATTTGGGAATTTTACATCAATAATTCTCAGAAGCTAAGATATCTATGTTATCTGCATGGACTCCACATCATTTATTTTTTTGATCTGACATTTAATTTCATGGCTCGTTTCCATTTCACTTCTATTACGCTACACTAATTTCCTGACTTCCAACAGAACACACTGCTTGCTCTGAGATTCATACCTGTTTTCTCTTAGCTTTCTTTAGTTTTTAGTCTGCGTTTGTTAGCTGACAAAGGGGAGACTGGAAACATTAGTGGTGGAATGGGAGTCCAGGCAGGACAGGACACCGGCAACTTGGCACTGGCAGCTTGGTTGGGTTCGTCAGATTGTGGTGATTCATTCTAACTTTTGGTCGGTTAAAACTTATCACCACCGTCTGGTGAACCAAGCCAAGATACTAGAGCCAAGTTGGCCGGAGTCCCGGGTCTCCACTATATATACATATCATTATCCTTTTATCTAGACCAAGTCCTTAGCCTCTCCCTCCCCACCCACACACTCATCATTATCCTTTTATCTAGACAAATCCCTGCCCCCCCCACCACCACCACTCCACACCCACACACACACACATTCATAACAACACACACACACCTACACACACACACTTACCGTGGTTTGAATGAATCCGTGACGTTGACACCTCAGATTACTCACAATCTCGTACAGGTCAAACTGGAGAAGGGAAGTAAAGAAGACATACACATACATTAAGCCATGAAGTTAAGATAAGATAAGATTAAGATAAAGCAAGATAAGATAAGATTAAGATAAATATTATCTCTTTATTTATTAACATTTTGCTCTTTGATCATCATCGTAGCATTAACCATTTGTGTAAAGTAGAAAATAGGTTTTTAGTTTTAGATTTGATTATTTTTATGGAATCAAAGTCCGACTATTCTGAATAGAGTCGTGATTTTGTTGTTGTAAACATTGCTTTAAATCCCTAAAATCTGCAGTACCTGTTCCTCCTTCTCAATGGTCGCTAAAGCCACGTCGATGGCGATGAATGCCCCGGTACGTCCGATACCAGCACTGCAGTGGATGACAGGGTGAGTGCCTCTCTCGAAGATGTGCATCACTTGGAGGAGCTGGGTGGGGTGTTTGGGGGGGGGGGGGGGGGGGGTACACCGGGGA
>JARFNW010087668.1:7287-18062 GCA_031763155.1 Dirona albolineata
CCCGCCCCCCCCCCCCCCCCCCCCCCCCCCCCCCCCCCCAGAGAGAAGAGATACAAAAAACAAAACCAGAAACAAACAAAAATAAAAACAACTTTTGACTGATGAGTGTTGCACATGGGGTGACTAGAAAGGCTTGAACTTGTAATCTTGACAATGTGATGAGGACGTCAAATCAAAAATGCTAATTTTCCTTTTCCACTTGACAACAGACGAGAGAGTGGTTGTGCATGGTGTAAGGGGGCGAGTGTGAGCTATATTTCACTCTCCCCCAGTCGTTTCTGGGAGTGACAGAGTAGATGAATGGTCTAGAATTACCAGCTTTATTTGGGAATGATGTCATGGAGAATCCAAAGCTGAGAATGGTCGGTAGATGAGGATGCTTTTCTTAAAACTGAATTTAATCGCGCACCCTGGTCACAATGACATTCTACATCAGCTGTAAATCATTGAATATCAACAATGGGGTTGGGACATTTTAACAAAACTATTTCCAACACGAAATCACTTGAATCACAGGGCCTGGATCACAGGCATGCTAGCTTTACAGTCCACTTTAGTATTGGCCTCAATGAATGTGACACCTTTCTCTTGCAGAAACTCTTGACACTTGGCGCTGTCGGTGTAAGAGAGCTCTTTCTGGAAAAACTGGATGGGCAGTGTGGGCCGAAAGCTAACCCACCCACAGGAAGCAATCAAAGAGCAACAACACAGCCACCGCAAAGGAGACAAATGAAAAAGATAAAGGAAAAAGGAAGATGGAAACACATTAGTATGGGTTACACTGTAAACTGATATTATGTATAAAGCCTATTCTACTGATAACATTATGATGCAAAACATTTTATTGATACTGAATATATTAACTGAACATGAAAGCAAAATAACATTCATTGTTTGCAAAAATGTAACACGTCTCTTTACTGAAATCAGAAATTTAAATAAAGGAGCGCAATGGCATGGTTTGTGTTCTGCCGCAGAGCCCAAAGATACTGAATTTGAGAACAGTTTTCCAATGGCAGCTTTCCTGCAAAATTGACATTCTACCCCCTAGACACAGTGGGTTGATCGCATGCTTGTCTTCGATTCTTGATGATAAAAAAAACTTAGTTTTATTTTCTATAGAACTTGATCCTACACTACACTTAGAATGGATAAGAAAGGAAGAAATTCAAAAGACATAACATTTATTACTTTCATATAGGGGTTTTAAACTGAAAAGAAAAAAGGAAAAACTTTATTTAAAAATTAACTTTATTTCTAATGTAAATGTTTAAAAAGTTTGTAACATTAACTATACTGGGTAAATACTTACTGTTTTTTCCTGCAGATAGAAGCAACGGTTAGAACACACCATATTTCTAACAATTCAATATTTCAGTTGCATATAAACAATGCAGCAAAGAATAATAAACATAAGACTAGGTAAAGATCCATACAGTTGGAGTAGCCACGCATTGAGACCCAATGACAATTTCAATCATTTAGCTTCCCATATCATCCGATTCAGTCTTAAATATTTTATGAAACTGATAAGTTTGAGCTAAATACCGAGTGTTATTGCTTGATATTGTAAAGTTAAAGGAATCATTCGGCAAAATCACAATAGTAGTATCAAAACTATGGAAATTATCAAAATTGTAATACCAATATAGTTATGTAGTTTTAAAGAGTATGGAAAGAGTCTAAATTGTTACATTAATATAGCTATCTCATGACAGAATAATATATGGAGAAATAATATCCCACGGTATACTACTAACATTTCCAGTTCATTAATAACTGTGTCCTAATTTCAATTTCAAATGCTTAACATGCAACATACTGAGTGAACGCGCAGGAATTTGGAAATAGCAATAATATCAAAATGATAACAATTATTGTGGTTCCTTTCAATCCACGGTGGACAAGGTGATAAAACTTTTGAAAATGTCTTAATGTTTATCCTCGTCATTATTAGCTTAATACTAGTACTGTTTTTTGTTCAATATTTTGTAAACATGTATTCAATAATTAAGATTTTTACCCTCGAAAAATAGACATCCATATTTCCAGTTATGTTTCTAACAAAGGCCCCTTTGAATTCAAATAAACCGATTTACAGCGCATATTATCACAATTTCGTTGTGAATCATAGCTGAGACAAGTAGTGGAAAAGGAGACAGTACAGAACATGATTGGTAATGAGATAAATGAAAGAAAAATAAGGTGGTGAGTCAATACGTACCCTTTGATGATGAGTTTGAGAGCATTTTTCCGCACCCTGTCTATGAACCAATCCATGAGATACCCTGACATTTTTGGTGCAGTATCATATAATTTGAAAAACCTGTGATAATTATTGAGAGACCAAGCTACGCGTACTTCAAGAGCATGTTTAATACATTCATCCTTACGACAATCTGATGATAATGCTGCCAAGGCTGTGGTCAGATCTGAGTGAGGAGAAAATAACAAAACAAAATTCCATGAGGCCAAGGAAGGTGAGAAATCAGCTGGTGGTAGTATGAGATATCCATGTTACAATAATTTAAAAATTACGATCAAAGAAATGAGAATGGGCATAACTCACACACACACACACAGGTTTGGCCTGCCTTTCAGTTACATTTATATAAAAATTAGATACATCAACAAAACGAGGTGGTGCTGCTGTGGCAAGCATGGGTTCAATTTCCCGGTTGGTGAGAACCTTTTTTTAATTTCTGTTCTTGTCTCTCACTGGCACTGTAACATTATCCCACTATCATTCTGTCAATCAGAATAGTAATATAATTGTTCTTTCTGAAGCCATTTTCCGGTTGGTGTTGTGACAGCCCTCACATAAAATACAAAATCAATGCCATTTCACATAACATTACCTAAAGTATTGGAAGTGTACAAATAGTAGAGTATCCTATAGGCCTTAAACTCGAACTCGCTGCCTCTGAGTCCTTCCTGGTAAAGGAGCTTGAGTTGAGTTTGACATTGGTTGAATTCTTCGTGGTCTCCCTGTGGATGGAGTTAATGCAAAACTAATCAGAGGTGTGAAACAGGAAAGTGGAACAAGACTTTGATTCCATGTGATACGTTTGTATAAAAGAAAAATTAGAAATTATCTGCAAATATAAGTACAATGCTTTAACTTAACATTCACGAAAGCATTTCCATTTCTAATTCCTGTTGGTAAACTAAATATGCAAAATTACAGTTTAGTTGCTTTTTAATTAATTTGTACCACCTTCTGTGTCGCCTTTCTTCCCTTTTCCATGACATCATTGCTATATAATAAGCAACACAACACCCCCCACACCCTAACCCTTTCTTCCTTTCATCATCTCGTTTTCTTACAAAACCATCCATCCTTAGACTTACAATCACCAAATCCTTTCATTTTAAACCGAAAACGAAATTCAAAGCACAGAAAGATCAAAGTAAAAAAAGTCTTGCCATACGAAGACTGTAAACAGGAGGTCGAGCGAAGGAAAGAAACAAAAAAATATTATAAGCTTCATTCAAACCTTCTCCATGGCAATTCTGGCATGTGTTTCGTAAACCCTCACGGTGAAAGCATCCCGAATTCCTTGAACCTAAGAGGGAAAAAAAAGAATTTAAAAAAATTAAAATACAATCAATGTGTATCAGACACATCTATAGTGTAATCTCTATCAAGACAAATCTAAAGCTTTCTTTATCATTTCCTTTCTACCTTTCAGTGTAAGGTTATCTAAAGCTATTAAACAATAACAACTGAATTCACTGTAAAAGTTATTCACTTTGACTTACCGTCAGATCTTGGCGAACAGATTTAAGCTGTTCACAAACATAGCGATAATCTCCCTTCTCTCTCCACTTGTCTTGCATCATAGCTAATGATTTCCTCAAAATTTCAACTGGACGAATTGTTTTTGGGTCTGGCGCCTGTGAAATCAAAGAAAAACAAAACAAAATGCAGACTTTTAAAATAGCTCATCAATGAACAATAATAATGACCTTAGTGTTGACGAATTGAATTACATACATAATTTGAGTTCAAGTAAGTTTACAATTCCTGCCTTCAAGATTTACATTGTCAGCTAAATAAAATATGTTAAATGGATGGGTTGTATAGAATTAATGTTGGTAATCTAAAACAGAACCTGGAAATAACAGCAGGCCACTAACAATCAGAATATACCATATACTGTAGCATCCATCCCTACACAATAATGACCTACCAACAAAAGGTCACCAGTACACATAGGATGCGTGAAGACAAGTAAGCAGACTTTACATTTGAGGTCTTTAGCAATTCAAAGAAAATTTAGAACCTGTTTATATTCTAAACATCACATATACACCAAGAACAAGTATAATGCTATTTATCTACCGGACTCAGGAAACAAACAAACCAACAAACAAACAAAAAGAGAACAAAAACAACAAGCCATTGTATGCAAAGAAATATTCCATAATTGTATTCGATTTCTAAAATATACACTCATTACCGTAATATACATTAACTACATCTGTACGTCTATCTCACAAGGCCATATTCAATTGGTCAGAATCAAGCCATAGTGTAAAGAATGACACTGATTTTCTCATCACTGTAACATCCTACCCTTCTCCGAATGACCCAATGAGGTCATCAGTACACTAAGGATGTTATTTAAAAAACCAAATATTTTCATATCAACTATTGAAAAAAAAGCAAATAAAAAAGAAGAGTGGCTCCAGCTAGACATTTCCTGATTTCTCATCTGTACAACTTTCTTTTTCAGCAACTACATTGTAGCCTTAAGGTTTATCTTTTCTATCTGCATAGGATCTAACATGTTCACTTAGAAATAAAAACAATCACATATACAAACACATACAAACTAGTGCAAAAGATTTGAAATGTGTATGTCTATCTCACAGGGCCTGATTCATTGGTCAGAATCAAGCCATAGTGGAGAGAATGACACTGATTTTCTCATCATTGTAACATCCTACCCTTCTCCGAATGACCCACTGAGGTCATCAGTACACTAAGGATGTTTATCATATACAAATATTTTCTTATCAGTAATATCAGTTATTGAAATAAAAAAAGAGAAAAAGAGAGCAGTTAGGCATTTCCTTAATTCTTATCTCTATGCAATCATCATTTCATCAACTAGACTTATTGTTATATTAGGTATTGGAATAGTTTTATTTCTGCATAGGGTCTAACGTGTTCACTTTAAAATGACACAAAAACACATACACCAACTAGAGCAAAACATTTGAAATGTGTATGTCTATCTCACAAGGCCATATTCAATTTGTCAGAATCAAGCCGTAGTGTAAAGAATGACACTGATTTTCTCATTACTGTAACATCCTACCCTTCTCCGAATGACCCAATGAGGTCATCAGTACACTAAGGATGTTAGCCAAAAAACTAATAATTTCATATAAGCTATTGAAAAAAAAGCAAATAAAAAAGAGAGTGGCTTAGCTAGACATTTCCTGATTTCTCATCTGTACAACTTTCTTTTTCAGCATCTACAGTGTAGCCTTAAGGTATATCTTTTCTATCTGCATAGGGTCTACCATGTTCACTTAAAACTTAAAAATGAAAACAATCACATATATACAATCACATACAAACTAGTGCAAAAGATTGGAAATGTGTATGTCTATCTCACAAGGCCTTATTCATTGGTCAGAATCAAGCTATAGAGTAGAGAAGGACACTGATTTTCTCATCACTGTAACATCCTACCCTTCTCCGAATGACCCAATGAGGTCATCAGTACACTAAGGATGTTTATCATATACAAATAATTTCTCATAAATTATTGGGGAAAAAAAAAGAGAAAAAGAGAGCATAGGCATTTTCTTAAATTTCATCTCTATGCGATTATCATTTCATCAACTACATTTATGGTATTGTTGTAAGGTATTGGAATAGTTTTATTTCTGCATAGGGTCTAACGTGTTCACTTTAAAATAACATAAAAACACATACAAATTAGAGCAAAACATTTGAAATGTGTACGTCTATCTCACAAGGCCATATTCAATTTGTCAAAATCAAGCCGTAGTGTAAAGAATGACAATGATTTTCTCATTACTGTAACATCCTACCCTTCTCCGAATGACCCAATGAGGTCATCAGTACACTAAGGATGTTATTAAAAAAACAAATAATTTCATATCAACTACTGAAAAAAAAAGACACAAAAAAACATGCAAACTAGAGCAAAACATTTCAAATGTGTACGTCCATCTCACAAGGCCATATTCAGTTGATCAGAATAAAGCATAAGTGTAGAGAATAACGCTGATTTTATCATTATTGTAACATCCTACCCTTCTCCGAATGACCCAATGAGGTCATCAGTACACTAAGGATGTTCTTCAAACACAAAATCATGACATACTGTATGTAGTTTTAAAATGTTTCAAATCCAATAGATGCATACCTTTAAAATGCTTGTGATAAACTGGCAGTGGTAGAAAAACTAACTAACACTTTACTTTTACTATATTTTCACAAAGTGGTGGCAATAACAAGATTATGACAGGTGGAGGTTAAAAGACTGACAAAGTATATGAGATCCAAAAAGAAAATTAAACATAATCTTGACAATTAGAAATGTGTACGTCTATCTCACAGGGCCGTATTCATTAGTCAGAATCAAGCCGTAGTGTAAAGAATGACATTGATTTTCTCATCACTGTAACATCCTACCCTTCTCCGAATGACCCACTGAGGTCATCAGTACACTAAGGATGTTTCTCAAATAATTTCTTATCGGCTGTTGAAATCAATTTTTAAAAATAGAAAAGAGAGCAGCTTGGCATTTTCTTAATTCCCGTCCCTGCAATAATTTTTTTTAGCACTAGGTTTATTGCTACTTTTATAAGGTATACTTATATTTCTGCATAGGCTCTGATATGTTCATCTTAAAATGACACAAAAACACAAACACCAACTAGTGCAAAATCAAAAGATTTGAAATGTGTATGCCTATCTCACAGGGCCTGATTCATTGGTCAGAATCAAGCCGTAGTGGAGAGAATGACATTGATTTTCTCATCACTGTAACATCCTACCCTTCTCCGAATGACCCAATGAGGCCATCAGTACACTAAGGATGTTCTTCAAACACAAAACCATGACTTGCATATAATTTAATATGTAGTTAATAAAGCTTTCAAAATCAAAAGATTAAGGATTGTTTGGTTGTCTGATAGTGGATGAAAAACTCATTACACAAATTTACTTCATCACAGAGTGATAGCAATTAGCAAGATTATTACAGGTTGAGGTTTAAGGCTAACAATACAAGGAGTGAGAAACTCAAAAAGAAAATTTAAAATAAAACTTGCAATTAAAAGATTCTTATTTGAAGTAGAGCAAACAATTTGAAATATGTATGCCAATCTCACAAGGCCATATCCATTGATCAGAATCGAGCCGTTGTGTAGAGAATGGCACTGATTTTCTCATCACTGTAACATCCTACCCTTCTCCGAATGACCCAATGAGGTCATCAGTACACTAAGGATGTTATTCAAATAGAAAATGACTTCTTAAGCTATTGAGGAAGCAATTTTATCAACAAAGGAGAAGATCAAAGACATAAAATACTTTCTTAAGGAGTAGCCTACCAAAATGAAAGAGACAAATATGAAAAGGCTTTAAGTTCACATTTCTTCAAGACGACACACAAAACCCTTTACAAGGAAATAAATTGATAAAATGCAAATATTCAGTTAACAGCACAAATAGTTTGATGTCACTTTGATTTTACAAATTTAAAAAGATAATGTATATTGTCTGTGTGAGATCTCACATTTACCTCTACATTTATACTGCAGAGGTGATTCAATTATGAGAAAACACATTTTCTTAGTGTAGCATTCTTTTTTAGAATAACCTCCTATTGAAAAAGGCAAACAGTACAAAGAATGCATGGGCGTGAATTTGTGAAGGTTTATTTAATGTCTTTTAATGTCACAGAGCAACTTACCCCTGTCAAGCGCAAGTATGGTTTCACAATGTCTTTACAAGTCCCCACGACAGTAAACTCTTCCAAATCCATGTCATCATCTCTATTCCTCTGTAAAGAAACAAAACAAAAATTGTAAAAAATAACTCTGTACTTCATTTGTTTTCTATCTATACTAAATCTGTTGAATATATCTTTCTTTTCTGATTTTTGCTTGATCACCATTTTACATTTCTAACACTAAATTCAACCCACATTAGGCCCTGAATGATTCAGATGGCACTCAATCTGCATGCATGATTATGTGCCCGTACAAACATTCACAGCTGAACACAACCAAGGTCTATGGATACAAAAATTAGCCCACTTTTATTACATTACACAACTATTGATCACTTCAACCTTTTCCGCCAAAAACGTCATGAATATAATTGTTTTCTAGACAAATAATTATGTTTTAATTATGTTGTACTTTAGAACTGGATGCAGAAAATCAACTACTTGATTTCATATAGGAGAAAACTTCTTTAGGACATGCAGTCAGATACAAGAGATGCTCTTCAATCAAAGATGAAATTCAAGGACAGATGAAGGGTAGAAGGCATGGATGACTAAGGGCAAAAACATAAAAGTAAGAAAATGGATCAGCCTAAACATAGAGAATTGTGATGAATGAATGGCCCAACAGATAGTCAAGGCAATGTGGGCCTTAGAAAGATGGAGACACGAGTGAGAGAAAGTGTGTTAATTGAAGAAAACTCACAGAATTATTAATAGTCAATGTGATCTTTTGTCTTGGCATCTCTTTCTCCAGTTGCCCAGCAAATCGTGCTGCTCTAACCTGCATGCGAGCTGCTTTCAAAGGGTCATTGTCATCCACGTCAAACCTTATCGGACTGTAAAAGAAAATGTTAAATCAAAAACATGTTTGTTTACACTCACTATCACCTAATATCAAAACTTACAAACATCAGCACCCTCAGTGAAAATCAAATGATACATTGTAACAAAGTTGAAAGACAGCAAGTGAATAGTACATTTTAACTGTGTTAAACTATATAAATTGTTCAAACATTGAACAAAAAACGACTTACTTTTTCTTATTCTTTCTGTTCTTTTTTGTGGTAAGGGACAGAAATTCTCCCTTAGCGTTGATTTTCCCTCCTCTGCCTCTTCCACGTGGGGTTTTGCTGCCACGACCACGATTTTTACCAAAACTTGGATATTTAGAGTTCTTTGCAGAACGATCATCACCTGAGGATGAGCTACGACTTCGACTGCTGGATTGGTTGGAATAGAAAAAGACAAAAAAGAATGACCCACAAAACCTTAATACCAAAAATTATCGATGACTTCCAAAATATAAGTTATATTTAAAAAATAATTAAAAATTTAAAAAACCTCTCGCAAAAAAAACCCCCAAAAACATACGAAGGAACATATTAATCCTATGGGTTAAACACATAAACTTCTAATCAATTTTAACGCAGTTCCTATTGAAAAAAGAATAAAAATACAAAGTAAATTTTTTGAAGAATCTTATAAACTTGAAATCCATGTTGAAATAAATGAATAAAAATGTACAGCTTTATCTATGAAACAAAGACATCAGTCTTACCTCCCCTTGTGATATCTTTTAACTCGTCTCCTGTCAGGTGATCTTGACCTAGATCGTGATCTGGAGCGAAATGATGAACTTGATGAACTGGAGAACGACCTACTCCGTGACCTGCGGTAGGTTGGAACTCTGTCACGGGAGTATAGAGGCCTCTGGGTCACTGCACCACGAGGTCCCATCTGTCCCCGTCTGGGTTGCATGGGTTGTTGGAAGCGCATGCCCATCCCACCCCTGCCAAAGAAATGTGGTCCAGAGCTGCCTTGGCCCATTTGCTGTCTGTGTGAAGGAGTAAATAGATTGTTCATTCATCAAAGTTCAATTAAGGAATAAATAGAATTACATTCTAATAAGGGTTGAATGAAGTGAGGGAAATGAAAGGAGATCCTATCAGAAGCAGCCAGGAACAAACTGCTGAGGAGACGAGAGTAATAAAGATGTAAAAAGTCTATAATTCAGTTTTCAAGTTTTTCAACATTATGATGATTATTTCAAAAAGGTGATAGATATTTAAAATATTTGTATAAAATTGTATTTATCACATCAATATTTGAACAAAAGACATTTGCATCAGAAAAGGATGAATAAACCATAATGCAACACTCGCCCTTTTCATTCATTAATCTTGAAAGAGATTACTCACTTTGGGAGTCAAGATATTCAGATCCTCCCATACAACAACCCTACTATCACAATTTCAGTCAAGTTTTTGTGCAGTGCTTATCGAACAAAACTGGTCAATTAATTGTTAAACCTTTTTCACAATCCATTATCGCTTTCAACAAGACCCCTTGTTAGATTGGTCTATAATTTTTTTAAAGGTTTCAGGCATAGATCTATGCAATCCCAACACTCTCAGAAACTAAATAAATACATATATAAATAAACGAATAAACTCACAGAGGCAAAGGCTCATTGTCCCAGTCAACAGCACGGGCCCCTCCTTCTGAGCTGAAAACGTTAGTCAATTTTTGCTTCAGTGCAGCTTCCACTCTGTCCTTTTGGTTTTCGTCCTGTACTGCTGCAAATGCACGTTGAACATAATCTCTGTGGAGAAAAGTTAAGAAAAAAGTTTCGCCAATTATGTTCGCCACATTCAGCAAATTTGCGGTACGTTCTTTCAGGCTATATTCTGTTATGCAATATGTTGTCAATCATGGATAATAAAGTGCATTCATGTTCAAGGATGTCCCTTTCGGGGGGGGGGGGGGGGGGGG
>JARFNW010087669.1:0-13181 GCA_031763155.1 Dirona albolineata
GGGGGAGGGGGGGGGGGAAACCAGGTTAATGGGTTGGAATTCGGGGGCATTTTTTTTATTGCTATGTATTTGTTGTTACTGTTTGTTTTCTTTGTCATTTAATTTAGTCTGATGACCTGAGACAGACATTCATCATAGACTCCTACAGGAGAGGCCTCAGTAAATGAATGTATCATCATTAAGTGCATAACTCGGGTTGGCCTGTCCAAGATGAATGTTGGTAGAGATGGTAGACTATGCGAAGGCCAGCGCTAATTATTATTTATTTTTGTGCTTGGAGAGTTACCGGGGCTTCTCAGAACGCTGAACATGAGGCATCTTCTGCTCTTGAAAAATAAAAATAAAGAAAGAAAGAAAGAAAAAGAAATCCTTAATGGAGAAATCATTTTCTAAACCTGTTTTTTTGCTCAACTTTACCTTGTAGCATTGATATTTGGCATGATAGCCTGCTAAGATAGTCCCAAGATGCATAGCTATTATATGTGAACCGTGAACTACGTGAATTCCAAAAGCAGGTGAAGTGGGGAGAAAATAATATTTATCTTACGGGGCGCAGACGTGGGGTGGAGATGCTCGATTTGAGGGTTGCCGTGTGGAAGGCACCGCGTTAATTTGCAGATCGTTTATCGTTTGGTTTGTTTGGCTCACGATATATCCCTGCACAAACCGTTAGAAATGATGATAATATGCGTTACCCCTTCTCTACCTAGACGGGCAGGTTTTTAAAGAAGGGCTGGCTTCTCCGTGAGTTTGACTCACTAAATACCCCCAGTCCGACACATGGCCTTCGTTAGAGGTAATTTTGGAAACGAGCGTTCATGCTGTTCATTTGATATTATTTGTGGCGTGAGGCTTGAGCGTGTATACATAGGGGGTGCCATTAGCATGTTGGACACTTAGAACTCTTGTACTGAAATTAGCGACGGTGTGAAAACGGCTCGGCTCACACTTACTCTCTCGCCATCATCTCCAGATTTATAGAAATAGTTTTTACCTAGTTCTTGTAGTCCTTAGTCAAGTCTATGTAAGGTGTTAAAAAAAATAAAATAGAAGTCCTCATGCAACGATAGCCAGCCCCACCAAATTGATTGGCTATGAAGACTAAGAGACATCTCATGGTACGTTAGTTGATGGTTAATAAAAAAACTCTACCTGATCATTACGTACACACTGTAGCTGGCTGGATAATGGCTGGATCACGGGGCTGTCTGTACACGCCTTATTACACTCATCTGTAGCAGCATGGGAGGGCTACTTAACCAACCAGAAACACGATCAAATAATATGGCGGCGGTGAAAAAAAAGGGGGGGGGGGCTGAATGCAAGGAGAGAAAAAAAATAGCCAATCAAAACATTGGAATAGTAGTGTGATTGGTTTCGATCTCACGAAGCAGGGGATTAGCCCGCTTTACCCAAGTTGTGTGATGGTGCTGCCATCTTAAGGTCCCCCTACCAGATCATATAACTACTTGGTGCGGGTCTTCATTTGATTTTTGTTTGATATGGTAGAACTTGTTCAAATTGTATCCCTCTACGTCATCAGATCACACCATGACGGGGTGGGTTCCATCGTATGGGTTTACCCAATATGTCCCCTTTTAATCATTTAATCATCAATGGCCCGGTCCACCTTCTTCCCCTCTAATTAAACTGGTGAAGGCACACGTCCAGTCAAAGTCAAAGTGGTCCCACCCCACCACCCTTTCCTGTGTCCCCACCCCCGCCTTTCCCTTGCCCCCATTCTTGGGATGTTTAATTTGTCTTACGTGTGTACGAATTATGATGATTGCCCCGACCCAGCCACCGCCCGCCCACGAGCCATTCATCATTCCACGCGACTCACCCTGTCACTCCTGCTGAAGCTGTCATCTTTGCCCTGGTCACAAAAACAATTTGATGTCACCTCATCACTATCGGTCAGTCGTCCTCGCCATCTTACGAGTAGTTTGCTGACTGGCGCTGCTGGTAGGTTTGCCCTGGCTACTGTTTTTTGTCACCGACCGGTCTATCCACCAGGAACTTATATGGTTTGGTAGCTGGCGTGTCGTCGCGTTAGTAGGTTAACGGTTTGCTACACTAGTGTTAGCCTACAGTACAGTCTCTCAACTCCCTGTTGTTAGTTATTGCCCTATTTTATGTGCGATTTCTTCCTCGAGTGGTTAATTGATTTAGGAAAGGGGGGGGGGGGGGTGAAGACTATCAATAATATAACAACACAGAAACAGACAACACAAACACGGCCCCAATAGTATAGTTATAGTGACATAAACAATAAAGACGCACGTCCGACGTCCAACACACACCATTCAACACAATCTGACTTTGATGTATCATTAAGCATTACCTTTGATGAGGAGATAGCTATCAGCCGTAAGTTGTACGTTTTTATGGTTGGTTGTTTGGTGGGAAGGGAATTGTCGTATGGTTTATGGCGAGTGTGGACAGACGGTAGACGGACAGATAAGGGGGGACAATACGACAGACGGTAGAGGGACAGATAAGGGGAGACAATACCCTTTGTTGTGTTGGTTGACCGGAGTTCTCTTCTCCGTCTGCGATCGTCGTTGAGATAGGTGGAATCCATCTGCGGTTGTCCAGTTGATGGGCCCAAGGTGAAGGGCGTACCTGCTTTGTTTTGCCTGGTCATAATGTTATGATTACAATTATTTATTAGGTCTCTCTTGGAATGTCTCTTCTCGGGTCTCGTCGGCGGTCTCGTGGACATGCGTGACTTGATGTGACAGATGGTATGGTCATGGTGATTTGCGGGTGTTGTGGCTAGTCCCATTCTGTCAGACCATATTGTCTCCTTGTTTTTAATTTCCCACCAGTGCATGGCCCTTGTCTTGACAACTGTCTGCGGGGATAGTGTGATTTTGGGGTTACCATAGCGTTTGCAAGCACCGACATTGTCATGGAACCAGATTGGACGTTTGTTCATGCCAATGGCTGCATTCTGTCGTATAAACAACCCACTTCTTTGACACTAGATTTAAAGTCTTCTATGTTTTTATATCTCCTGTCGTATTTTTATTACGCAAGTTGACCGTCATTGCATTCGTGGTTGACCGTCATTGCATTCGTGTGCTTCTCTTCGCCGAATTGACTAGTAAGTTGTAGAGCACATGCAAGTTAAAATGCCCCTTTTCATTAGCATTGTGCAATGCGTAGTAGAGCACATGAAAGTTAAAATGCCCCTTTTCATTAGCATTGTGCAATGCGTGGCATTCGATACTCGATTCAGTTCGTTTGCAGACACACACATACACACACCCTTGGGTACACCCCCCCCCCCCCTTTAACTCTTACGTAAATTGAAGAAGAAAAAGACATCGCATCATTATTTGGCCAACAAGCATGAATCACTGTACAATGAACGCACACACTGATTAGGGGCGACTTTGTTTGCCGTGTACAATCAAAAGCATTCCATTTTTAATGTTTAAAAAACTCTTTATTATTATCATCATGTCTAATTTAGATGTATGTAAAAGTGAAAAAAATACCCCCGAAAAAAATGTGCATTCAATCGGTTTACTATGTGTTCTTGTCGGACACTGATTCTGGAAGTATGAATTCAGGATTCCTTTCCCTCTTTATTTGTCTTCCGTCAACCTGTCCCGTTGCCTTATCGTTTATCAATCGCTTTATTTTGTTATGACGATAATTATTATTGTGCCTATTGTATTGTTTTTTCATCTTATCATGCCATTCATTATATTACAACTCGGACTTTGATGTCAATACGTTCATTTTCCCCGTCATCTTCGTTCTGCAACCTCCGCTTGATAATAAAGTCACTAGGATTCATTCACCAATGCCACCACCACCACCACCACCAATAATCCATATGATGATCATGACCAATTATTTCTGTTTCTCCCCCCTCCCCCCTCCACAGAGGTGAATCTGGTGCCGGTAAGACCGAGAACACCAAGAAGGTCATCCAGTACTTGGCCTACGTCGCCACCTCCAACAGGACCAGCCGACAGTCGGTCTCTCACGTGCCGGTAAGAAACACACCCCCTCCTTTCCCCACCCGCTCACCTATGTTAACTTAATGATAAATAGTCCAAAAATAGGCCTTAGTAACAATAGTCAATACGTCTCAAGATTAAAAAAAAAAAGAAGCGAAGAACCGTGTTATGGTATTCAGGGGTGTAACTAACGCATCTCTTGTAATGACCTTCATTTGAAGTTTTCCTTTTTAAAAAAGGCTTTGTCATGGCAAATATTTGGAGACTGCAATATGTACCTTTCCTCCTGATATTGAAGGAAATTCGTTTTCAAGATTCGTCATGGATTAAACATTTGATAAAGGCCACACAATAGCATTAGAACAAAGAGTTTTCCCCCTTTTGGCATCGGGACTTTGTGACGTAATGTGGACCAGCGTCAAGATGCAAACGTGACTTATAATAATAGTCACAGTGGGTTGATCACCTGCTTGTCTTCGATTTTTGAGCCAAAGCGTCCCACTTTCTATGTTCTGTAGAGTTGGGCCCTGCACTGAACTGTGGTGTACAAGGGGCTGGATAACAAATACGTATGTTAATTCTTCATTCCATGTGTTATTTCAAGACTAGAAGAATTAAGGGTTCAATGATAATAATAATAATGATAATGTTTCTAGATTAGGATGGGCAATAAGTGTTGAATATTGGTAACCAATAACCACCATGTCCACTCGTTGTTTTCATCAACATGGTTACAATAATGATAATTCTTTACTTTATAACTTTTAGGGGAAAGGGGGAGGGGGTATTTAAACAAAATGATTATAAGGCCCTTAGCATTTAAAAAGGGACAGCGCTTGAACAAGTGCAAAGATGTTCGAATCCAGAACGGGGCGATTCTTGGAACGGAGCCTTTTCCGATTCTTATTAAAAGAGTCTGTCCCTCCTCAAGTGTCCTGAAGTGACTTTTTGGACTTTTGGACTTTGAACTTTGAACTCAAGTCGCTGTCTTTGCTGATGTGGCCATTTTTAGGTATGGGAACAGGATTTATTTACTAATTGAAAGAATAGGGAGGAAACCAACGAAAACATCTAATCTATCATCTATCATTTGGATGTTATTGCCTTGTCTTGCCTCGCCAAGCTGGAAATGAGAAGCTAATGATATGCTCGTATGTAAATATGGCAAGCTGCAGGCTTGACCTTTTTGTGTTTGAATTGGTTGATTGAATAAATAACATTGGATTTCAAGGCAATTAGACAACTGTTAACTTGTACCTTGCTGTTAGATTATTGGATTTTTTAAACACTGGATGAATCATGTTAGTTGGTCGTGGGTAATATGTGGTTATTGATTAGTACAATAATGATTTTTGGCCAGTGTCATGTGTTTGGGGGTGGCTTCGTGCCAAATTATCATTCAAAATTGATTTCTTACTTTAGGTCTGTAGGGCGTGTCAACTAGATAATGAATAGATTATGGACGATTTTTGTGTAGCGGTGATAGATAGGTGGACACCTGATATGTTATTTATCGCATTTACTATATACATAGATGGAAAGCTGATATGTTATTTATCGCATTTACTATATACATATTATTCTAATGTATACTATGTCTGCAATGATAATGTAATGGTAATTTGATATGCCCTTGGAGTGACTAGTCGTATTTGATATTTTGTCATGGATTACTATGACTGATCTAGTCAGTGATAAATTAAATATTAAAGTTTCATTGTATTGATAATATGGAATTTGATAGAATTACTATTGATAATTAATGATTCTAACTATACTTGATGGATTTATGTTATGTCATTGTAGAATATTTTTGCAGTAGTATTTACTATAATACATTTGACAAACTCCTCTTTGCTTGCTGCCTTATTTAATATAACCCAATGCTTGGTACAAGGTTACTGGTTGATTTATTGGGGGGAAATTATGTGCAGATGCATTCCTTGTCTGGTAGTGGTCCCACGTCAGTATGTATCAATGTTAATAATGAATTACGAATTTAAAGAAAAAAGAATTAAAAAGAAGCGATTTATTGTGTCAAGAAGTGTAAGATTTACAAATTCAAATGTGCAGATGTTGACCAGTCATGGGAACTATTGTGACAATCACTCTTAAGGTTCTTGGTCAGTCTTTAAAAACATTTTGTAACACTTGTCCTAAAATCTAGCAAAGAAATAAATCAATGACACCCCCCACCCCCCTCCCAAACCCGAACCCAAACTTAAAACAAAAACCCACAAAGTCGGCCATGATACAATACTATGCATGCCACTTGGGGTTGCAATGGAATGAAATCTGAAACTGGTAGCTCTCCCTGAATACTAATGGCCCTTTCCCTGTGGATGTGTCATGGCCTGGGAATTTGTCACAACAAATTATATGTGCACCCAGGCACCATAATATTTCCCCTATTGTTGGCTGGGGGGAGGTAAGGTATCTTGTTACCATCATCTGAATTCTCCCCCCCCCCACCCCGCGGACCCCCTAGTCTAGTGATAGCATTGGCTGACTGACGTGGCCGGACCAGTACTTGGCAAGGAGGGCGGGGAGCTGGGAATGAATTTATTAGATTGTTCATAGCATAGCAGTGATTGCGAACCGAACCAAACCAATATCACCTGTGAGAGTGCACTGCACCACTTTGACTGATTATTTTTGTGTGGGACCAACATAATGTGATTGGGTAGGGATTTGGAGGGGGGAGGGGGGGGGGGGAATGGTTTTGACACATTCTGTGATGATTAATTAAAGAATTTCAAAAAGAAAAAAAAGGTGTTTGGATGTTAGGGTTTGGATTTGGACAAGATTCGCCATCACTGCTTAGTAATGAGTTTCTCTTTCGTTTGCAGTGACACCAAATTTATTCGAGATTGCAGCCTGTTTATTAACACCATTAATGACAATGAATATATTATCTTGTTAACGTTTGTTGAATTGGGTTGCATAATGATTTGATTGCACACACTGTAGTATGTCTTTTTTGAGTAAAATTATTAATGCTGAATGATGGATTTGGTTGCATTGATTTCATCGCACACATTAATTACTATCGAATGTTTTTGAGTAAATTAATAATTAATGCTGAATGATAACGTTGATAATTTGGGGTTGCCTTGTAGGTTTTTAAAACAGACCGCATGTCCCGCATTGACCCGCATCTATCTTTCCTCTTTTCTGTTTCATCATAATTCTCTTTCAACTTTGAATTTATAATAAACTTTCATTATTAAAAAAATAATAAAAAGATAGAAGAATGAATTAAATTCTAGATTTATAATTAGAGGTGGTAGTTTAGTCAATTATACTGCATTAAAATGATGTGGGACTTTTTTCATTGTATTGTAAGTTATTTTTGTTTTGAGTGTAGGCATTAAGCAAAACAGATCTTTTGTTTATACATAATAATTGATAAAACTTCTTTGAATTAAAGTCTTACTCATTTTTTTTGGGGGGGGGGGGGGGGTAGTAGCAGTAGTAAAATAGTAATAAATTTATATATATCTATTTTTTCCCCCTTTCACTCTCTATTATTTCCTTCCACCATGCTACTCTTTGACAAAAATATACCACACAACACCAGGAAGGAGGCAAAGTAGAAAAGGCTGACGCCTTTATGCGACAGGTACAAACTGACACACTGTCGTAAATAACATTGGAAAGTTATGACCCTCCTCTCCTCCTCCACCTCCCTTCCCTCTCACCAGACTTCCACGTCTCCACCCCCTCGTCCCCACCGCCCACTCTCTCTTACTGTTTCATTTGCCCTGTCTGGTGTTTTTATATAAATATTTTTATTATTATTATTACATTATTTCATTCTTCACTGTTTCAATCGCTCCCACCAACCAACCGCCATTTTGTTGTTGTGTCTTTTTCTCTGCCGTCGCTGACAGCTAATGAAGCTGGTTATATTCGTTGTTTAAATTAAAACAGATACATTGTCGGTGTGTTATCAGCGTTGCCAAGACCAACCGCCTACCTTGAACAGAGTTATACCAGCCAGTGCAGATTGAAGGCATAAACCAAAACTATCAAAAACAGTGTTTAGTTTAGTGTTGGCATGAGCTATGTATCCCATGCAATGCTTGATAATTATAATATAGACGGTAACTCTTGTCTTATCACAGGACCATCATGTATGTGTCGACTTAATGGAATTATAGCATATATTATACATGTAATTTTCTGTCACTTTTGATTTAATTGCGTTTTCCTTAACAACGATAGGGGTGCTTAACTTAACCAAGTCTCGATGTGTCGTACTGTGTGAAGATCGTAACAGATTTGAACCAAATTAATTGACAAAGTTAGGAAGAATAATTTGCGGAAGGCTGGTGGAACTTTTGTTTGCTTTGTGGTATGACAATGATTTAATAGTAGTAATGACTTTTCTGTCTCATCCCAGTGTTGTTGTTTTTTTAATGCGTTTTTAATAAAAATGTTTTTTTTTTATTGTTTTGCTTGTTTGTTTGTTTGTTGTGCTTTTAGTGTATGATATTAAATTATTACATATGCTGCTGCTATACTTTTTAGTGGAATTAGGAAGTTGGCGGATGTTTCCGCCATTTCATTTGACATGCACTCTTGTGGTCTCTCGTCCTTTTGCACGTTTGGCGATAAGCAGGTTAAG
Organism: Dirona albolineata; assembly: GCA_031763155.1. Taxonomy (NCBI): domain Eukaryota; kingdom Metazoa; phylum Mollusca; class Gastropoda; order Nudibranchia; family Dironidae; genus Dirona; species Dirona albolineata. The sequence continues at coordinate 8,608 of JARFNW010087669.1, forward strand.
CTTCGTGTAATAAGACAGACAGCTCAAGCCCGTTCGTCTGCGTTTGTCAGGCGGGGGGGGGGGGGGGGGGGGGGGGTTATAATTTCCCCGGGCGGGGGCCCGGCGGGTCGCCGTGATAATTAGAGGCTTAAATTAATTATCCATCTCGCCTCGGGGCGGACAGGACTGGACAGGGGACTGGGGACGGGACAGGGACAGGGACGTCCCTCCTCCTTACGTAAACGGGAGTAAGAACGGCAGCAGCTGTTAGGGTTGTTGTACTAGCACTCATTTATTAGTTTGGTTGGGGTTGCTTTCGGCATTTATTTATTTACTTAACCTGTAGTTCTAAAAGCCTGATCTGTTTTGGTTTGTGCGTGCGTGCGTGTGTGGGTGTTTTATGAAAGGGAGTGGGGAGTTGGATCTCATTTATCTTATAATATGATATTATACTTTTTAAAGAAACAAGCTTTGTATCGCCGACAAAGGGTATGTCATATTAAAACACATTAATAATCCAATTTCCCAAGTGACTTGATGGGGGAAGAGGTCAGAGAAACACACAGAAAATATCCCCTCTTTGATCCCACGGACGGCAAAGTGTTAGTCAGTATGGAAATGAAAATAGAATAATTAATAGTCTTCACAGGTGGCTGGGCTTTTTTCTTCTTTCAGCTCTGTCCGTGTTAATGATTTGTCAACTAGATGTCGGCTTTTCATCGTGTGATAATAATATGTACTGTGCTTATACTTAAACTAATTTGTTAATATTGCCATATTTAAACTAATTTGTTAATATTGCCAAGCTGTTGTGGAAATAATTGTGTGGCGACTAGTAGGAGTAAACGACAAGACTTATAGTACATACCATGTTATGTCAGATATGGCTGAGCCATGAAATATCAATGTTGTTTTCATATATTATTTATTTAAGACTTTTTTCCTAATGTTTTGTCAGCATTCCCCACACCACCCTGCACACAATCTCACTTGGCGGGTTTCTTATGTCTTTTTTTTTGTTTCGTTTATTATTCATTCAATTTTTAAGAATGAATTATTTTTAGACACTCCCTGTCTGTTCTAAATGCAATGTCGTCAATTTTCACTAAGCCGTAGTCTTGCTTACTTTCCCAATCTCAGTCATTCAAAGTTTGCAGGGCGTTGTTTGTGTGTGCTTGTCTGTTTACGAATAGTATGTGCTATCGATTTTGGAAGTTGCAGGGCGGGGGTAGACCAGATTATAGAGGTACACATTTTCATTGTTCGAACTCGGGTTTCGTTTGAAAGCGACGGCACTTTGAGAAGTTATTTAGACAAGCGATCCGTTAAGTAATGGTGTCAGTGAGTGTGGGGGTGGGCTGGGGTTGGTGTAAAGGTTGTAAAAGCCATTATCGTCTGTCGATCTAATTTCAAGTTCCCCGGATGAAGCTATAAAGTGTTAGCTGGAACTGACATAATGATGTCGCCGAGTTGCTGGGATCTAGGTTGATGGCTGTTGCCATCATTGTATTGTAGACTAGAATGGGTTTGCTTATCGAGATGTATGATAGTAATATACCAAGTCTTATGATTGTAAAATGCATTTAGAAGCGTAAACGTTGGTTCTTTTGTTCTAATACATTTGCTTCAGAATCCCCACCCGTAGCTGTCTTGCTCGGTGCAACCCCGGTCACAGGCAGGGGAAGGGGTACGGGGTGGGGGTGGAGGAAGAGTGTGGGATTTCGACTGCTCAGACCTTTGCAAACTCTGCCCTTTACATTTCCGTCAATCTTGCAATCCTCTCTTTAAAATAACACTACTGCCGTGTCGAACATAGTATAAAAGTAAACTTTTTGTTTTTGTTAGTAACCTTTCAACTCTGATGGTTTGCCACCGATACTCTGTGCGTCATTAATTATAGACTGGGTATACTATGATAGGCCTGGGCCTAATTCCTGACCTCTCGCTATGAATTGGGATGGACAGATGGACAGATGGACAGATGGACAATGCATTGCTTGATGTGATCGTAACCAAACATGAATAGATGACTTGGGAGTTTATAATTTTTTGTTGTTTTGTCACTTTGAGAGGCTCGGTCGATCGTGGAAATTATGTTCCAGGACTAGAGAGAGGGAGGAAATGGAAGTCTAAATAATCAATATGATGGTAATACAAAGAAATATATGTGTGTGTGTGTGTGTGTGTGGGGGGGGGGGGGCGTTTGGGGCTACAATTAACTTGATGCGTGTGTGTGGTCTTTCATGTTGATCTTTGTGGATAATTTTAATACGGTTCATGCTCTCATTGTTTTCTTATGGGTTTTGGAAAGAACAAAATCAACGCCCGAACAAATCAACGCACGTTGAAAATTAAAAAAAACCAACCCAAAACAGTCCACCCGGACCCGCCACCCCTCTCTCTTCTAGAAGATAATTATCGGCCTGAAGTAAAATTTTATCGAGCGTTACCGAGACGAAACACCCACTTATGTTTGTTTGTCTAGGTATTTCTTAATAACCGGAACCGAAAAGAGTATAACGGAAGTAAATACATGACGACAACAGAAAATAGATTCGACATTTGGCGCACGGAAATGGCCTTCAACCCCATCTGTGTAATTCGTGTTTCGTTTTTATCAATGGTTTCGCCACCGCTCACCACATAGATCTATATCATTCTTGTTTAACTTTGGGGGGAAATATATGATAACAATATAATATCTGAGTCCCGCCTGTCTCAATCTGGCCACATTTATCTCTGAATCTGGCCATATTTATGTCTGTTTTACAGACATGATGCAGCCAATTTATATACGAACCTTGCTGTCGTAGTGTGTTAATATTGATCAGCGAAAAATAAAAATAAATGAAGGCCAGTTAAGCCAAGGCTGGCTGTTTAGTCCATATACTTTCTACTCAAGCATTATTTGGGCCTTAATCAAACGAGCGTATTTTGATTAGTGAATTAATTTGTTCCATCTAAACTTGAGTGTCAATGGCAGCGTAGATAGAGCATTGAAACCTAAATTAGTCTCTAGCCATTGCAATCCTTCCCTGGCCACATTCGAACCCAGGCCAGTAGCTGCGGTGTGTGCCGGATACTGCAGTACAGCAGCACACTGGTGGTCGTCTTGCTACTTTGTGGACCATGGCTTTATTGCTCATCAATGTGCGATAAAAGGGTGGGTAAGGAGAGGGCCAGGAAGAGGAATCTGTCACAGAACAGACGTACATAACAAGCTGGTGGAATAAATAAGCGTGATGTTATCTGGGCAAGGCGGTGGAGGTGGAGGGGACCCATTTAGGAAGGCGACAACAAAAGACGAATGGGATGATGGAATAATGGATGGAGCATTTAGATATTTGGTCGTACGTAGTGGTGTGTGTGTATGTGTATGTGTGTGTGTGTGTGTGTGGGTGTGTGTGTGTGTGTGTGTGTGTGTGTGTGTGTGTGTGTGTGTGTACTGATGTGTGTACGATTGTATGTCTTTGACGAGGGGTTGTTTATAGTGTAGCTTAGGTAGTTTGGGGTGTGAAATCCGACTGTTTGTATGAATGTATGTCAATGTTTGGTGCGGTGTTAAAATAGTAAGGGTGAAGACGTGACATCGTCATAAGAACACTGACAGCGGGTGAACTGGGTGAAATGGTCTTGTCAAACTATAATGGCGAAGGAGACAATGACACCAGATAATGAAGACCGAATGAACGAAAATTTGTTGATAAAGTTGAAATGGTATTTTGAGAAGCTAAATCTCATTTTTTTTAAAGGGAGGGAGGGTGTGTATGCGTGTGTGTGTGTGGGGGGGGGGGGGGTAAGGGGTGTGACTCGAAAAGAATATCACGTTTACAAATTATTTAATAATGATAAAAAATATGTAATAAAAACCCCACCCGCTGAGTATTTTGAATTCTGATCTAGGTCAGTGCAGGCCATAGTATGACATGGTTGACAGCAAACCGTTTATTCCAGTATCACAGTAATTGTCTTTGTAGTTTGTGGACTGACGGAGGCGTGGTACAAACACCACTCATGTTTATGATAGTACTACATAGTCAGGATAAGTAAGGTCTATCCCTGTCTTGATTCAGCTTTGACAAAATCGAAACCCCGAATTGAACACAGGCCAACTGGGTAGAGACTGATGAATTATTCACCCACTACCTCCGACCCATCCACCGACCAATCTGGCCAACCGTCCTCCCTTGCGGTTTGAATGTCGGATCCATTTGTAAAAGTGTGTCAAATTGTTCCTTCCATCTTGTTACATCATGTCATAATAATATTATAGTAGTTTGGTTTCTCTCTTTGCCGCCAATGATTGGGTGATCTTGACCACCAAACGCATGCATGTTGATGATGATAGATGTAAAATATTATAGCCTCTCGTCACTACTGGACTAGTCTTTGTTCATTTTAATTCCCTCTAGAATGGAAGAGGTTTGCTCAATTCAAATTAATTTAGTTGCATAATGGTTACAAAAAAGAGAACCGCTAACAGTTTAAAACACTCATTTACATGCTGTTCCTCGCCAATCTCTCTCCTCTCTCTCTCTCTCTCTCTCTCTCTCTCTCTCTCTCTCTCTCTCTCTCTCTCTCTCTCTCTCTCTCTC
>JARFNW010087780.1:0-13181 GCA_031763155.1 Dirona albolineata
AATAATAATAATAATAATAATAATAATAATAATAATAATATTAATAATAATAATAATAATAATAATAATAATAATATACGTAATATTAACACACAAATACATAATCAATAGGGTTGCATTTCGATTACAGTTATTGAGTCTCGTTCTTGCTGTCCGGACAAAAATATAATGAAAACACAAACACAACGACACATGACGACACAAGCACACATAAGGACACACATGCCTCACAACTAACCCCGAAACCAGTTAACCTGTTTATTTGAAACATTCACCCTCAATACACCAACCAGTAAAACAATTCCTTTCAGCCCAGCACCATCATACACCATCATAAACAGTGCAAGTACCTTGTGATGAGACAACATCCATTTCATACATATATACATGTATATATATATTCGATCTAGTTGGTAGACATTTGGTACAATGTGACAGTGACGACAGCAGATTTAATAATAAAAATGAATGGCAAAATTAACTCACATTCACATCCGATATCCACTTTTGCAAAGCATTCTTTGAAGACATTTATTATCATCTATTCAATGTCTTATTATTAAAGATAAAGATTGGTTTAAAGTCTGTTTCACCCATTACATGTTCAGGCTCACAGTAGATGTTACATCATTTATCCCAATGTGTCATTCAACATCCTCATCAGCTCCCATGGGGAGCATACAGTAAAGCATCCTGTTAGGCTTATCATATTAACATACAGACAAAATCTTTCTTTGCTTTCATACCTAAGTCAAGTGAGGAAAAATGATTAAAAATGATTTCCCAAATACTCAACATCGGTTGTAGTTGAAGCTTCAGCCAGGATTCAAACTTGGGACCTCTCGATCTCCAGTCGAGTAGTAAGTCTTACCACTCGGGTCATCGAAGCCACAACATATAAAATATAACACCCCACATAATAATATGGTTTTTGCTTCCTCGCACAAATCAGCTAGTACTAGAATATCAAGATCCATAATATGTCCGGATAGATCATGTAATAAAATAATAGATTTCAATACGGATCACGACTGGAAAAAATACCCAATTCTGATCCATACATCTTATTTATTGAAACATTCATTCATTTCAGTTTCAGATCATCTCTGGAGAAAAAGAAAAGAAAGAAAACATAGAAAAGAAAATCATGGCAGAAGAAAAGAAACATGAAAATTGCTTGGAAAATCTAACAACTTAATTAAAGACTTGCACCACCTACTCCACAGACAATAACAAAATCAATGATTCAATGATTATGCAAAACTGAAAACATTCCATTTTATTTATAACACAATCAAACAAAACAAACAAACAAACAAAGAAACAAAGATACAAAACAAAACAAAACCACCCCAGAAAACAACAATTAATTATTTTTTTGGCGCAAACAGATCTAAAAATTTGATCCTAAAAATATGTACATGGAAAAATGTTTGAGAGACGCAGGGGGTGGGGGGGGGGGCAGGGGACTTGCTTCGTAATTTGAGTTTTAACCCCGCCCTCGTTTGAGTCACCGAAATCAACGGTGAGCTATTACCTGCCTGTATTCGTTTTACCTGCATATCATTTCAGATGTTACTGATATTGCTGACCTTTCTAAATTATTCTAATTGATTCAATAAAATCTCGGGCTGAAGGTAAAAGATATATAATATGTTTATATTATTTGGATTTTTGTTCTGCATGCACCGCAATCCTACTTTTTAAAAATAAATCCTTATTAGCCACGAATCAAAGGGTTAAACAACTCAATGGCGACAAATACACAATATAGTGGTGCTTCTGCTAAAATTAAATCGACCTGCCAGTCAAATTATTTACGAGTTCTTGATAATAATTTAACCTTACACTGAAAGGTAGAAAGGAAATGATAAAGAAAGGAAGTTATTGATAGTATCTTTGTTATTGTTTTGTTATTCCATCCCAGATAAATGTCTATCTCTTCTCGTCTGTTATTATTGTTATCATACCCTTTAGCTCAATTCACTTTCGGCAAAGTAATTACAATGTCTTGTGACCAAGAGATTAGGATTGACTTAACAGGAAACCACTGTAGTTGGAAATTCTGCATGCCGTGGGCCGTGGACATTTCGAGTGGAACCTACGTATTTCAATTTCAACCAGGGTGTATTAATTCAATGTTACAGCATGCTTAACAATAATATTAGCATGAACTTAAAGACAAAGACACCACACTGTGTCCCTAAAACTCAAATAGTGACGTCAAATAGTGACGTCAAAGAATGACGATGCTCACATTGAATCTTCCTTTACTTTATCCTCGCATTTTTTGCAAAAATAATTCACCAATTTTGAATGAAAAATCCCAAATTTTGCAACCAAAAATAGCAAATTTTGAGAGGAAGAGGGAGACTTTCACGTTTGGGTAACTCAAAAATCTCCACAAATAAACCAACGAACATATTCAAGTTTGGTCCTCGGAAAGAACACAAAGACTACAGTCGTAATTTTGATGGTCAAAAATCATGATGTCAATGCCAAACTATAATAAGAAGACTGTGATGTGCGACTGACCGTTCAGCTTTCATGAGGAAACAATTCAAAGTCACTTCCTTCAAAATTTATTGTTTATTTGTATTTGGGAAAGAAAAAGGAGACAGGGCGGAAAGTAGAAGGTGGGAGATATTTGGGGTTGTTTTTTTAAAACAGATTGGCAGCTAGTCGTAAATTCTATTAATAATGTTAATAATAATTGAAGATTTTCATTTTACAACAGATGTGATGGAGTAGTGTAGAATAATCATAACAAATAAATAACAACGACAGATTCTCTAGAACAAATTAAATGTCATGTTGTTAGGTATGTGTGTATAAGGCACCTGTTTGCCCTGGCTAGGAAAAAATAAAGAATTTTAAAAAATAAAAAAATAAAAAAAAAGTTTTAATGTAAAAAATAAAATAAAATAAAGGATAAAAAATAAAAATAAATAAATATTTTCTTATCAATATAAAAAAATGAACTCTAGACAGCAATCCCAAATTGATGAACTGAACAAATAAATGGAAGGCCAAGACAGTAATATCGTCATAGGTATAATTTTTTAAAAACAATTTGATTTTTAGATAAACAGACATCCTTTTGGACACAGCAGAGTAAGTGTGAGGTCAAATCAAAGATGGGACAAGCCTACTGATGAAATAAAGATGAGACGATTCCGATTAATGGACGGACGCCTACAGGATTCCATCTGACTGACACCTGTGACGGGACGAACGAACTGTGTCGTCATAACCCAGGCACAATTTAATTCTGATAATTCCTTCTTTGGTGCCCTCTGCTCCAACCAGTGTAGTGTTTAACATTTCACTTGGTGTGGATTCGGATCATGTGCATTATGATAATGATACCGTATTGGATAGCAGCCCAGTTTGTCCTCAATCAATACAAATAAATTGCAGTGCAGGACCACTAATAAATTGCAGGACCACGGCCAATCAGACTCAGACTTTGACCCAAATATTGGGTCATGACATTAACGAGTTACTACTATTGCTATCCATCAAAATATGTGACGCATGCAAGATGTTATCCTTCTCTAAATAAAATCACAAGATGCAGAATGAAATGACAAATACAAATCATATTGTACTAACTTTTATTTCAATCCATTTATGACCTGTCATCAAATCATTATTTCTCAATCTTGTGTGAAAAAATAAACAACAAAAAAACAAAATCTGTCATGTGTATCATCATAATGTTTCATGAAAAACATTTCCTTTATTTTTTTAAAAATTCACTCGGCACTGCATGTTCGGTTGATATCAATATCAATTATATCCTGCCACGTAAGATGACACTCACTCATCGCGCCCCGAGAGCTGGGTACAACAGCTTGCAAGTTCCAACAATGTTTGTGTATCGAGTCCCCTTTATACCGCAATAAGCAGTGTTGGGGCCAGCCATATGTCAAGCTCTGAAGGGTGTAAATGACTGATGGAAATAAATCCAAATGTCAATGAGGTCTTACACCACCCATCACCTAACACATGGCTAGAACGACTCTGAATATACCGCAATAAGCAGTGTTGGGGCCAGCCATATGTCAAGCTCTGAAGGGTGTAAATGACTAATGGAAGTAAATCCAAATGTCAATGAGGTCTTACACCACTCATCGCCTAACACATGGCTAGCTAGAATGACTCTGAATATGGTTAAATCCTAGTCAGTCAACAAGAACATGTTTTGGAAAGGTTGACTTGCAAGACGTACCTTGTAGGGTAAACTGTTTACCCTTCGTAATAATATTTAGAATATGAACGATCTATCAAGAAATGAACAGAGATGACCAATAAACCGATGAACATATTATGTGGACGTATAATATATGTGTATACATATATATCATATCATAACGATCAGTTGTTTGTGTTTCTTTTCATCTCTAGAAGTGAAACCCCCTTGTGAACAAATGTAATCGATTTACATTCACATTTTTTTACATTTTCACATAATATACACTTGGTGTACGTAAATCTAAAACCCTTTCCTTCATCTCAATACAAACAAAGGGGTTTTTGGGAACAACGCATTAAAACAGAACAACTCGATTCAATTAAATTCAATATAAATAGAATTGGGGTTTAATAATTTCTTACGTCTTCAATCTTTGTCAAAGTCTGAAAGAAGAAACATTCATACAAATATTTCAACTTTTAATTTTAAAATTCTAAAATGAAACAAAAACAAAACAAAACAAAACAAAAACAACAACGTAGAAGGAAATAGAGAAATAAAACTAAAACAAATACACAGACACCCTTCATTTGTGACATCACATAAAAATTTATTTCTAAAAACACATTGTAAACTTAGTTTAAAATTAAAATTGATAAATTACAAGGATTTTTTTTTTGTTACACAATTCAGATCCTCATCTTTTAAAAATCTTGTCAAACTTTTAAAACGTTTAATGCCCTTTTGTAGACAAAAGTCACATTGTCAAAGGCGGCATGACTTGTTTTAAGTCCCGTCTGCGATAGGACTTGGCGGGACAGAGCATAGTCTCTGAAAGGTCCTCGTGAACAAGGATTTGAACTTGAAACCTCTACATCCCACAGCGACGGCAATGACCGCTACATTCGGGACGTCCCCATTTGTTTGTGAATGTGGGAGTATAAATCAAGCTGTTCCATTAAACCACGTGACTTCCCTGTCTGAGAGGAGCAATTGGTTATGGTGACAAACATATCCATGCCACCCACACTCACACTCACACACACTAGACATTCATCAAACACACACTGATACAAACAGTAACTATTGGTTATGGTAACCACATTCATCACACACCCTACCAACATTACACACACACACACTCTATTACAAACACTAACTATTGGTTATGGTGACAAGCATATCAAATACACACTCACAACCTACACATACATTTCATACACACACACACACGCACTGATGCAAAAAAAACAAAAAACAGCACATATTTTAGACATAGAAACTGATGATTATTATTTCTTATTCGGAGTCTGTCCGATTCTCTCACTCTATTTCTTACTTCTACACATCCATCCCTGCTACCCTTTTCTACACAAACGCACACTGATCCTATCTTTCAATGGTTTTTCTTTAATCACATCCACGCCATAAAAACCCGGACCACTTTCACCACCATTTCTTTCCGACCAATAATATTCAGTCAAACTGTCCGTCCTCAACGAGCATTCCCTAGTCATTCCTAAACAATGAAGAGTTTAGAAGAAACGAACTTTCGATGATTGCTTTTTTTTTTTCATTGTTCAAATTGCATCCTTGGGAAAGAGTCGTAATGGCAATAGTTTTGTCATGTTTTTAAAAAATTATTTTAGCTTGTCTTTCGGGTCAAACAACTTCAACACACTCATACTCTTCTGGTCTTTTTTATGACAAAAATTGTCATTAACCATTTCCATTTTATTAATTTTTTTGGTTATTTTCTTCTGTTCTAGTTTTCTCCCCCTTTTTTTTTGCTCTTTTTTTTATTATTTATTTTCTCAGTATTATCTTCTGTACCATTTTTCACCAAGTCACGAATGAATGAATGATGTCGTAACAAAGCAAAAACTACAATAAATTCCATGCATTCATCCTTGCTTATCGTTGCTGCGTTAAACATAACTTTCCACGCACGTTGGAAAAATCTCAGAAACAATTCTCATTTTTGTACTTGGCAATTTTTACAATGTCAAGAATTCACTGTAGTTGGTATAATTTGTACATTCATTCGAAACTTTGCCAAAAATGGCACCTTAATTATTATTTATTTATTTTTTTGTCAATTAATTATATTTTCTATTTCATTTTTTTTTCTTTCGATCAAATTCCACAGAACAATGTGTGCACATTCTCCATGTAGATTTAATCTTCCTTCTTGTTCTCAGCAACCACCAGGAATAGTTTCTGTAACGCAATGGTCATGTTGTCTGGAGGGGGAAAAGAAGAAAAAATAAATTAAATTGAGGTTTGGGAGATTATGTATGTATGTGTGTGTGTGTGTGTGTGTGTATGTGTGTGAGTATGTGGGTATATGTATGTATATTATATTATGTTTGTAGGTAAGCAGGTAGGTTGGTAGGTTGGTAAGTATGTGTGGGTGTGTGGGTGTGTGAGTGTGTGTGTGTGTGTATGTGTGTGAGTATGTGGGTATATGTATGGATGGGTATGTATATTATATTATGTTTGTAGGTAAGTAGGTAGGTAAGTATGTGTGTGTGTGTGTGTGTGTGTGTGTGTGTGTGTGTGTGTGTGTTTGTATTTATGTATGTTTGTATGTATGTATGTATGTATGTATGTATGCATGTGTGCATGTGTGCCTGTATGCATGCATGTAGGTATGTATGTATGTATGTATGTATGTATGTATGTATGTATGTATGTATGTATGTATGCATGTATGTATGTATGCATGTAAGTTTGTATGTATGTATGTATGTAAGTATGTATGTGTGAATGTATGTATGTAAGTATGTATGTATGTATGTATGTATGTATGTATGTATGTATGTATGTATGTATGTATGTATGCATATATGTGTATGCACATATCTAGAGACGCACTTCTTACCTCTTTTTATTAATAACAGGGAAACCCGAAACGTTGATTACTGTACATTGTCATACACAGAAGCTTGATTTATCTACAACTATTATTTACCTTTTACCTGGCTTCCTGCAGCCTCACCACACGTTCTATTATCAATATAACACGGCACTTTCCGCCTATTTATTTGTTTGCCTTGCTCTCTGATGTTTCAACGTCTGCCATTTAAAGTAACTTCTCGAGAAAGGTAAATCGTTGATCGAGAGCTCAAGTGTTAAGTTATTGTTTTTATCAAATTCAAGAAAACCAGCAACGGCTGAGGGTCTGGGGGGGGGGGGGGAGGGGGATTTCGAGGGGAAAACGAAGCTTCTCTAACATCAGACTTCTTGGCAAATTGAACTGACTATAATATGGCATGCATGATAATATAAATGCCAATAGAATCAAAAGGTCATTGGCCGAGATTTGTTAGCTCGAGATGGTAAGATCCTGGATTGAAATCCTGGCCGAAGTTGAGTCATAGAGAACAACTCTTTACACGATGTCTCCTTGTTTGACTCAAGCATGAATGAGTACATGCCTACAGAAAGTGGACGATATGTTATAGTTATAGACATAGTAGCGATACTCCTAACCGGTACATCCTACTGTATGCTCCACCAGGAGTGGAAATGGTTTTGCACGGTGTTCTGAGAAATAGTTGATGTAAAGTCATTGAGCCTGACTATAGATCCCATGTTTACTTTACTCCTATCTAAAATTCATCTCTGTCATAGGAGAAAGCCTATAAAACTCTGAAAGATTTAACCCTCATGTCTTGAATTGAACCCGAGACACCAGCGCCCAAAAGCGACGGCGCTATCTCTAGACTAGATTATTTTACGCCCTTCACTTCTAGACACAAGAATAATGAAAACAAACATAATATAATATATAAAAAGAATAGACTGGTTGATATTTCAATAATTGCTAACGTCACAAAGAGAGCGAAAACAACCCAAAGGTGCCAAATGTAAACTATGATGGGCGTGGTGGTGCATTGGGCTCCTAGGTGAAACAGGTGAGGATCAGCATGCATGCATGGCAGTGAAGTAAGCTGGTTATAGGCAAATATGCCGATGATATTACACATTGCATGTTTTCCTGTTTGATGCCTCAAATAGCAAAGGTGAGGGTTGTATTATATCTCACAGGGGTGGGCAACTTTTTGCCTTTGTTGACGACCGCAAAATCATAATAAATTAATGAGTGATCCGTATGCCAGATTAGTGTCATAGAATGGCTTTGTGGGAGGGAATTATACGTTTAAATAATATAGTTTGAAATAAATATCCCTGCCATTCCAATAGTTGCCCGGGGGCCGAGTGGAATTACGAAGCTTAGCATGGCAGTCAGACGCTGCCCTTCCCTTGGTATAACACATGGCTATATTTATTGCATCGCAAATGTTTGAATACGGCAGCTTTTACTTTTACGTGCGATAAACACCAAGTAAACCATGAGTCACAAATCGTAAGGTGATCTGGAGAGTTTCGTCGTCACAGCCTCAGGTTTATCATATAATATAGCAACTTGTGTACTTTCGTACTGTGGTAATGGTGGTCGAGTGACTAGTCTGCCGATCTCAAAATCGTAGTAAAATCCCGGGTTTGAATCCTGGTTGAGTGACCGATGTTGTATCCTTGGGAAAGAGTCGTCAAACTTTTTCCCTTACTTGACTCAGGTGTGCGTAGTTGGTACCCAGCTACAAGTAAAGCAATATACTATAATATTGTCAGTATGTTAGTATGCTGAGCCCAACAGGCCGATTTACTGTATGTTCCCCAGGGAATTGAGAATTATATTCAATGACACAGCCTTCTGGAGAATAATAATCAATGATGTATAGTCTGTGAGCCTTTACTTGTCACCGGCATACGGACTGTAACCCATCTTTATTTTATCAAGACAGAGATATATAATTTGTTTAAGTTTTGATTACAATAATTTCCGCTTGAAAAAAAGAAGAAAAAAAAGAAAAAGATTATAATCTTTTTCCATTTTTTTTTTTTTTTAGAATAAAAGAATAGATTAGCTACCGTCGTGCCATCAACATGGGTATAATTGTCTTGAGTTATGACGATGGCACCAATTGAATGCCACTGGGATGCGGGCACGGAATGAATGGGGGGTTCTTTTGGTCTTGTATTTCATACGACAAAGAAAACTCCAAGATCTAGGTTGTGACAACGTCGAGTTGATATTGATTTAATATGATATAATATTATAGTCTAGAAAATTTAATGGGACAGTCGACCTAATATTGTATAGGAAGAAATGAGTGTGTGTGTGTGTGTGTGTGTGTGAGTGTATTTGGTGGGGGGGGGGAGGAGGGGGGGAGGTGAGGTGGGGTGGATTGTGTGTATGTGTGTTGTGTGTATGTATGTGTGTGCACGTCGTGTGTGTTTTTAATGTGTGTGTGCGTGTGTTTGTGTGTTTATGTTTGTGTATTGTGTGCATGTGTGTTTATGTGAGTATGTGTGCTTATTTTTGTGTGTATGTGTTTGTATGTGTTTATGTGTGTGTGTGTGTGTGTTTATGTTTGTGAGTGTATTATGTAAGTGTTTGCGTTTTTGTGTGTGTATGCGTGTGTGTGTGTGTGTGCGTGTGTGTGTATGTGTGTGTGTATGTGTGCGTATGTATGTGTGTGTGTGTGTGTCCCCTCAAGCACTATTACTTGGATCTAATCGATATTGATATAATTATTACTTTTAAGCAAAACACGTTTCTCGCAAAGTTTAATTTACTAATGCATTAACCTCTCCCGTAAATATCTGGTTTCCGTTGCGTCATAACATTTTAGTCAGGGCAGACTTTTCAATTCAGCAACTTGCAGCCATGAACAACTCGAGGGCATAACTCAACTATTCTATTCATTATTGAGACTATTATAGTGCTGTAAAATGAGTAACACATTAATTATTTCCAAGGCAACAGCAGCTGAATTAGGGTAGCTAAATGGGTGAACAGTCGCATTCACATCAGTATGTTTGGTGAGATGAACAATTGTGCATCTTTTCTGTTTCCCCTTGTTGCGCGAAGCAAAGATATACATATTGTTATTATTTTGGTTATACAGATGCATTCGATCTTAACTTCCGGCTCTCTTCCTGTTTTAAAATATCATATGAGGAACTCGGAAACAGAGCTAAAATGATAATGTCGAGCACTTGCACGGTCACTAATGACTTGCTTATATCACCGGACTAGTAAGTCTTAGTATTGGAATAATAATATAAACTCATGAATATATCTACTTACTAACGAGTCTAGCTAAGGGGCCGTATACACAGACCACACGTAAACTGTTAGCACATTTTGGCACAATTTTATACTTAAACCATTACATGAATAATATAATGAATAATGCAATGTTGTGAGTATAATTCACTGCAACAAAATTGCGTCAAAATGTTCTAACAGTCAACGTATGGTCTATGTTTGCGGCCCCTGACTTTTAAGTCGAACATTATCAAAGTCCGAATAAGCTTTAACGATGAATACCTACCTCTCCTCATCTACCTCTCCTCATCTACCCTCACTTCCCCCCCCCCGCCTCTTAACCCAGCCAATTCTGCATGTTGCATGGATTCAATTGAAGACGACGTAGAGCCATATTTCTGTTGTATAGAATATGTATATATATATTATTTATTTGCAGAGGTCCCAGGGAATACAAGCCGTCCCTTTGATGCCGATAAGCTAATGTGAATACGTTTAAACGCTAACCAGACTCATTGAATGCTCCCGACACTCGACCTTGCATGCTGTAGTAATCCTAATTCAATTACCCAATCAGGAAACTCTACACGGAACACATGTCTGGTCAGTCAAAGTGACGTAACTCACTTCCTATCTCTTAGACCGCTCACTGTTTCTCTCACATCTGTCTCTCAATTCGTCCCCCCCCCCCCACCCTTTTCCAAACCGCCACTGCACACCTTTTTTTCTCTCCCTTATCTCCTCTATCCTATCTCTACTTTGGCGTAGAGTTTCTATCCTAGTATGTACCATGGTGTTACTGGGAAAGTGGATTGCTGACGTCTCTTGACCTTTCGTGTAATATTTCAGCGTTTTCCCTTTTCTTCTACAATTTGTTTCCCCGTCTTTGTATTCTCCATTATAATAGTATTCTCTTGTCTTCAATCTTTTTCCCAACAATAGTTTTTTCTTGCGTGGTATCTATGGCCCTGAAAAATAAAAGCAACCCATAACGAGTTTGAAACTAAAAATGTTTTATTTGCAGATGCTATTGTCTCATCAGCCAGGCTGTGGAATTGGATACCAGCTTAAAGTTGAGAAAGTAATCTGGATGTAAGCAGGCTTTTTACCCCGAGGTTAAGCAACAATACTCGTCTTTACAAGGCCATAAAAACTGGGATAAGCTCTGCACCTGCGTGTCGAGCCTCAAGGCTTGTTTGTATCACGGTTTTATTTATTATTGTATTGTCATATTTTAATTGTCAACCCGTTCATAGAATACTGCTATCACCAATGGGGATGGTAGTGGTATAGACCAACCGAATAATTCTGTGCCCGACGACGCGGTGTCAATGAACAGGGCACAGGTTCGATCTCCACTAACGTCATCATCTTCCCTGGCCTTGTCTAATGCTCTCTTCCCATCACTGTACAATTTTCTTCCAACTCCAACCATCACTGATAACCCTCCGACCCCCCACCCCCCACCCCACATTTTACCCCACTCCTGGCCACGTCATTCACACGAACACCGTGGGAAAGAAGCTTACTCGTCTAACTCACCTTATCACAGATAATTTCAAGCGACCAATTACATTTACTCAACCTGGATCAAATTTCCCACCGACTGGCTCATCCAGAGGTAAACAAAACGAGTCTCTCTTGCTCAGGTAACTGGTTACAGGTGATCGAACTTTGCAAGTACCTGCTGATCTACCCAGGTAGGCTGTAGTGAGTGGCACCTGTTATATACCTGAAAATGAGCTATAGCACAGCCGGCAGTCTCTCAAGGTAAATCTCCTCACTGTATTTTACCGCGGCTCTACCTCCTATCAGCGATACAGAGCGTATGTGTACGTCTCTGTCTATCAATGTTAATCTTTATCACGCTCTCTGCCGGTGGTCTGATGAGATAAAAGTAATGAGGATGAATTAAACATCAAAGTCAACCGGTCATCTAGTGTCATTATTGTCCAAAACAATTCACTCATTCGTTCGAAACGAAATCCCCCCCCCCCCCCCCCACACACTATCTTATCTCTGTCTTGGAAGAATGAATTCGAGGGGTGAAGCGGGCACTGATAATGATAATAAATAATCGAAAAGTAATAGGAAAGCAATAATGGAGAAAACAAATGTAGACAGATGTCATATTGGGTTTAAAGATTAATATCATCGTACGCTGCTAGACTTTCACAAACTGGTCATCACCATACATTATAATAATATTTTGGCCACCCTTAGGGCCTGATTACCAGGCAATCCAGAATAGAAACTTTAATGGAAACAAAACACCCCGTCTTTCCACACGACACCGCCTCCATCAAAAATAAACCTCCCTTGTCCTCCTTCCTTCCATCAGAATTTGACCTTTTCTCTATAGTCCTTTTAAATATAAGTAGGTCCTCACCGGGCTCCATTACAAACTTGACGACACTAAAGAGCCTTGATTGCTGTGTCCACTCCTCCTCCCTATCTGTGTACTTGTTGTCTAATTACCCGATGCCCCTTCCGGTGACCTAAATACTCTTTAACCCACTGACACACAAAATAATTAGGGTATTTTGGAATAGCACCGCACCATATTCGATATCGATCTCCGACCTCTGTCTATCTGTCTAGGTGTCTCAATCTTTCAGACAGTCTGTCTGTGTGTCTGACAGTCCGTCATCCTTATGCGGCTTAGTACGTTAGAGGGGCTGTTAGTATTGTGTCTTTGTTATCCTGTCCTGTAACTAGAATAATAATAATATGAAGGTGAGTATTTCAGCATGTTGAAACCTATTACCGCTTCTTATTTTTAGCATCGAATATCCATTTTTTTGTGACGAAGATCTGTTTTTATCAAAGAAAACTCCCTCCACCCCCCTCTCTCTCTCTCTC
>JARFNW010087891.1:0-13180 GCA_031763155.1 Dirona albolineata
ATAATAATAATAATAATAATAATAATAATAATAATAATAATAATAATAATAATAATAATAATAATAATAATAACGAAATGATAAATAATGCTTACAATTTTTACACCTAAAATACTAAGTATGGATGCAAGAACAAAAAAATACAATGATTAATAGCAGACATCTTAATATCTATAACTTTCCATTTTGAAAGAAAGAAAGAAAAAAACAGAATGTGCTGGACCCATCAAGTGCAAATTATTTCTAGGAAAAAAAAAAGAAAGAAGAAGAAAAAAAAGATGTATAAATCCAATCTAAATATGATACAAAAAGAGTACAGTAGTGAGAAAATAAAAAGACATTATCATTTCTCAATTGTCACCTTCGTTCATGTAAGGAATAATAATCATATATGATGTTCAAGTATTTCTGATAAATCCATGTCATTGATTACATTCTTAAGGCACTGAGGCAGAATAAGACAAGGTTTTTAAGAAAATATTATTGTTAATCATTTATTATTTATAACAAAGAACAAAAACCGAAATCACCAATATCAACTATTTTTGAGTTCCTTTATTAATGCTCACAATCATTTTCAAATTCCGCTTTTTCATATCTCTCCTTTTTCAAATTTTCCAACCGGCTTATTTGTAACAATGTCACAGTAACATATGTTGGATAGTAGAAGGGTGAATGAAAACCATACAGAATACAAATGAACGCACCTTACGTTGCGATAAGACTATAATAAAATATAAGTTCATTAAATCACAATTGTTTTCATACCCCAACCGTATAGACTTGTAACTTTCCATTATAATTCTGCACGTAGGTAAACAGATAAGACAAATTACAAGGAGGAGACATCTTTTCCGGGTCCCCTTACTTTCACTGCTCTCGACCGACGTTACTTCAAAATGACAGACTTTCACTATTTGGTATCGTTTCCAAAACTTCAAACACCGAAACTTGAAATAACATTGTTAGAACAGCAAAAAAATACAGTGTTCCTGTTCTGAAAAGATATATTTATAAAAATATAGGAGTTTCTATGTAGCTCATAAATATATAATTTAATATAATAATAATATAAAAACTATCCAACACAAAATGTTGACAGCAGTAGGGGGAGTCTTCGGACGGATATTGGTTAATCATGAAAATCTGAAGCTGCACAAAACATGAAGAAAAGAAATTCAATGGAATGTACATGGCAACAGATGATTACTTTAACCATGGCTACACCAGCGGTAGCTGTAAAAGACAACACCAACAAAAACAACATCAACAAAAAAAATGCAAAGCAGCATGACAATAAAAAGGTTACTTTCACTTTCAAAAAAGGTAAGAAAGTATTATAAATGACATGCTGGAATTCATAAAAAATGAGTTGACTCTCTATATAAATAATAATAATAATAATATATGGAATATTTAAAAAGTAACTATGTGTGTACCTGAAAATGTTTACAGATTTTAACAAAGGTGTGTTGGTGAGGGTTGGCAGGGTAAGGGATTGGACCACAAAAAAATAAAAATAATAATGAATTATCTTGTAATACAATTATCACAGATAGGGAATGTTTTGATTGAATACAACAAAAAAAAAAAAAATATAAATAGGGTATATTATATAATAAATGGACAATGACTACACCTCAAGAACTGAACGAAAAAATTGTTAGAATTTTGCAAAAACACAAAAAGACGATATAAGAATAAGAAAATAAATAAATGGCAATGTCGAATTCATAACATGTATCTCGTTTTCAAGTTTTCTTGACTGTGTGACATTGCTAGAACCCTGACTATTGTCCTAAAACCAGAAGGTACGAAATGTCAAAATGGACTGCCCTTGGTGGACATACCTTGTAATAGACGGTGTGCTCAGATGTTTACTGAAATATTCAAAATGATTTAAAGGGAGAGGCACAAATCATCACACATATATATACACACACACACCCACACACTCACACAAAAGCACAGAGATGGACATAGAGAGATAACATTTATTCAAACAAACACAAAAAAAAAGAAAAAGGAAAGGCTAAGACAAACACAAGCAAGAGTTGCTTTTCTTTATACAACTGCATAGCAAAAAAGTGTTGATCTAGTCAACAGAGGCGAGACGCCTTGTGACCAGGGGATGGAGAGTAATATTTATTATATCATAATATTATCACACCAATATAAATACTAGGATATAAAATAAAACAAACTGGCTGAAGTAAAAAAAAAAAAAAAGAAAGAATAAAATTAATTTTTAAATGAAGCTAACACCAAGAAAGAAAAAAGAAAAAAAGACATTATACAATTCATGTATTTTATATAATAATATTATCTACAGTTGCCGAGGTCGAGACTTGGCAAGGACGGATTCATTTATAATAATATTCTATAATATACGGGATCAAGAAATAAAATATCAAACTAGCATTTCTCACATTCACTTACTCTTAAAATTCACTTTGCTTTGGAAACAATATTTGCCTTGTACATTATAAGATCAATGGCGAGAGTTCGTCCGCACTTAACCTTACACCGAAAGGTAGAAAGGAAATGATAAAGAAAGAAACATTATAAGTCTGCAGAGACTATTTTTCAAAATGCATAATCAGTCTTAATTTTTCTTCCAAATGTAGCGAAATAGCTGGTCTTTTCGCGAGTAAAAAGTAAAGCTGACGCATACATCCAAATTTACTTAATTCTAATAATTTTTGCTCCTAAAGCCAGAAATTCCACTTGACATTTGTAACAATAATATAATATTTGAAACTTTTGGTAAATTGGCAGTGTGTCCATCATGGATCACAAAATTCTTTTTAAAAATCAAATTCTAAAACATTAAAGCAAATCTTGATTAGCAGCGAGGGATGTTGTCATTGGTGACGTCAAGGCATCATCGTCTAAAAGATAACTACGTCTGCCGCCATATGATGTGTCAGGACTGGAACGGAACCTGAGGAGGAAGAGAGAAAAGATGACGCGGGTTGGAAAAACATTTAGACCAGAATCAACTAAAACTGAAAACACATCAGGGAGCTAAGGAAGAATGAAAGAGGAGCAGGCACTGATGAAGATAAGGATGGGCTTATAGTCTGTATCCCAGTACATGCGCAGGCTCACAGACTTTACATCATCTGTCCCCAAGCAGGCTGTGTCATTTGATATTCATCTCAACCCCCATTTGGAGCATACTGTTGAGCAGCCATGTTAGGCTCATCATACGGACAATATCTTTCTCCGCCTGTAGCTGTGTACTAATTCACTCCTGAGTCACAATTTGCAATCTTTCACCAAAAAACATTCAGGTTGTCCCTATTTCTGACAGACATTTCAAACTGAATTGGCTTTACCAATTTTAACAAAACAAACACACACCTGACTCCTGGTGACCTTGACCTGGGCCTGACCCCAGGACTGGATGACCTCCCAGGGCTTCGTGACCTTGAGCGGTGAGGGCTGTAACTCCGAGTGCCGGCATAGTCTGATATCATGACTGGTGGCTGGATGCCGTTTCTTCGCAATTCCTGGACAACTCTCTCCCTGTGGATGGTTATGAAAGGGAGATAAATCAAATAATCTTTCTTTCTTTATCATTTCCTTTCTACCTTTCGGTGTAAGGGAGATAAATCAAATAATACGACAACAAGAAGCTGTACACCGTGAGGGATACCCTCCCTTTGTTCTTATCATGATCAGAACAATAATATTTGCTTCCTCAAGTCCAATTAATAATATTATATATACCACCACAATAAAAAATACAACAAAGCAACAGGGGAAAAAAAATAATTTAAAAATAGTTGACTTTCATGTTTTTTATGGCAATTAAAAAAACAACCTGTCATCCTGCTTTGCAAACCCACCTTTCAAATCTTTCACTTGTCAGCTGCCTCCTAATCCTCTCCACGTCTCCTTCCAGCTCCACGTTGCGAGTGCGTAAGGAAGCCACTTCTCGACTTTGACTTTGCCTGATAACATAAAGATCACGCAAAAATGAGTCATATTATTACAATTAAGATTTCTTTTTTCATAGCAAAAAAAAAAGAAAAAAAATGATAATGATAATAATAATAATAATAATAATAATAATAATAATAATAATTACGTAATTCTTAAACTTGTAATTCATGTTGCTGAAGCATCCCTGTTTTGAGATCAGTCGACCCCAGATTTAGATTTTAGTACCATTTGATATTTAGCAATCTACATATCAATTCTTTCTGTAAGGGCTTTATTCATCTCAACAGCTGTCAAACTGAAACCAATCTATCTGTCCCACGAGTCAATTAATTAATTAATTAATCAATTACTTGATGAAAAACCAAATTTAAAAAAATAAACGGAGAGAAACTCACAGTTTGCTCTCGTTCAACGACAGCCTGTCCTTCAACATTTGGATCTCGGTACTCTTCTCTTGGTACGACAGCTGAGATTGGAATTCTTTTTCACGATTATCCTGCAGCACACATTCTAGGTTTTTCATGGACGAGCGCTCTGAATCAACTTGAGATCGCAAAAGGTCTGACTCCTGTCTCAGGTCTGCAATTGTGTTTCCAAGCTGCAGGAATTTTAAAAATAAAATATAAGACACATCATCGTCGTACCCTTGACCAATGCAAGGCAATCATAGAAAATGCAGAATGAAATATTAACATTCTCATTCACCCAGGCTTTGGACAACTGACTTTCAATTTCATCATAGAGGGCACAGAGACCTAGAGCACTATACACAGACCATACAGCTGTTGTTATCACATTTTGGCATAATTTTATACTTAAGACATTACATGAAGAACATAATGAATCAGTTATGGTCTGGTCTGTCCCAGCAGTGAAATGTTATGATACAGCTTGGCATGCCAGAAGCATTCCATTGCCATCTTTGAAATCAGTGAGTAGGCTGTGTCAAAGTTGAGTTATGTTCAACTCTTGTGAGTGATAACAATTGTTTCGGGCATTCAAATAGGCACTCAAGCTTGTAGCACAGTGACCTTATTTGCAATTTGTTTAAGCCGACATCAAAGCTTTCATCAACATTACTTATTTTTCATAAAAGATTATTGAGAACCACAGTCAATCATATGCTTCAATCATTGAATCATTTTTTTGTACAAATTTTCCCTCAAATCACTTAAATGAATTCACAAATTAAATACATATGTTAGGTGATGAGTGGTGTAAGTCCTCATTGACATTTGGATTTATTTCCATTTCTCATTTGCACCCTTCAGAGCTTGACATAATATGGCTGGCCCCTACACTGCTTTTTGCAGTAAAAAGGGGACTCGATAAACAAACAAAAAACTTTCATAATAAACTTAAGTATCGCTAGAGTGCAATCAATCCCTCACCTGTTCTTTGTCCAACTCAGCCGCTGAGAGCTGCCTGTTAATATTCTCCTTGGTGGTCTCCAGCCTAGAGCAGAGCTCTCTGGCCGCGGCCATGTCACCCAGCAAGATCTGTTTGTCCTCCTCCGTCACTCGTAGGTTTTCCTCCAGGTTGGCCACGGACCGTGTCAGGTTGGAGAGCTGGATCTCGTAGGCCTGGTGAGACTGGACATGCTGGAAGGAGCAACAGAGTCATTGGATAATCCTCATCTTTAATTTAATCTTAGTTCAAAGAGACAAAAAAGTAAAGTCTTTTTAAGCCTTGAGCCCCATAGAGCCTGAGCTTATCCCTGTTTCCGTAATGTGAAGCGGACAGAGTGACAATACATAACCCTTCTGGATAGGACAATGGTCTATCGCAGATTACTTCCCCAGCTGCAAGCTGGTACCCATTTTTACACCTGGGCGAGTGAGGCAATTGAAGTAAAGTTTCTTACCCAAGAAAAACAAAAAAGCGACTGGGATAGGATTCAAACCCACGACCTTTGCTTTATGAAAGTCCACTGTCCTAACCACTAGGCCACTTTGAAGAGACAGAGGAATGGATCTTTTTTTTTGTGTGTGAAGACAAACTGTTTTCTCACCTCCTGAATCTCCCTCTCTAGAGAGTCGACCTTGTCCCTGAACCTCCTCAGCTCCGAGTCCTTGGTCATGATCTCTAGCTTGAGATTCGAACCCTCACTCTCCAGTTGATGACTGTTGGTCTGGTACTGCTCGGCTTCCACTGACAGCCTCTTGTATTGGTCTAGCAGGTCAGTCCTCTCGTGTTCCTTTGAGAGACAAATATTATTATTAGAAACAATTACACAAGGAATAATCATGATCAATTCAACGCATCTCCTACCCAGCCATTTTCACCAAGAAGGTATTGACCATTAGAACCAGAACACAGCCTTTTTCATGAAAATATCTGTACCCCTGAAAATGGCTGTAATCCTGGAAATGGCTGTGCTCATGAAAACAGCTGAACTCCAGAGGTGCCTACCCCAGCATACTTCTAAGAGGAATCTCAGAGCTGAAAAAGGGGAATTTAGGACTAAAAAGAGGAATGAACTTACTGAAATATATCAGAGGTTCTTAGTCGGCATTCGTACTCCAGCTGCAAGTCACTGTCCTTGTTTTTTTAATATCGCAGAATTTGACTTTCGACAGCGGAATGACAGGATTAATGGCGATTTTGCAGAATGATTCCGCGGATCGCAGGATGGTAGGCACCTCTGGTACTCATGTAAACAGCACACTCATGAAAACCACTGTACTCATGAAACCGCTGTACTCCTACATAAGCTACATAGCTCATCCAACACTATGGAAATGGGATATGCACTGATTCTATCGGTAAACGACATATTACGGACACATTTTTTAAAAATACAGCGCAATTTAAACAGGAAAACTATGAAGGATGACATTTGATCTGCCTACGTCCAAATTTTGAAACAATATTAATTTCATAATTTCACTGCTACATAAAAAGTTAAAAACAACCTATGTTAATAATATGTAATGAAGAAAAATATGAAAGATCCTTTTTACCATCACTATCATTTGATATGGAGACATTTTTCTCCATGTAATTGTACGGTTCACCATGAAATCGTTGACGTTATTTATATATGTATGCATATGTTAATATACTTTATTTTTTATTTTTTATGAAATTATTGTTTATGTGGGCAGAAGGAAACGCAGTGAACAGAAGTTTGAGCGTTGAGAGGAACTGTTTTGTATACAAATTATGAAACACCATGAAAATGTGCCCTTTATGGACAATAAAGATGTATCTTATCTCATCTTATCTAAACGTAGATTACCAATCCTGCACAGTGGACTGATCCCCTGCTTACCTTAAAAATCTTGATCCATAGATTTTCTAGCTCTTTATCAGGCTATGTGTACTTGTGGGGCACAGACTTGCACTTAACCTGGATACATTTTATTTGGGTCTGCGCATCAATGCCTTCTGCCTTGTACACTGTCCTCGGCCAGGCACAGAGCTGGTCCCTACACTGTTTAATTATGGTTCTAAAGGGAACAGATAGCAAACAAACAAATGACCAATCCTCACCTTTGAGTTGAGCACTTCCTCGATACGCCGTACTTCCAATATATACTGCTGCACCTGGGTCTTCAAGCTGTCTTTCTCTTCCATGGCATCTTCAAGCTCTTGGTTTAATTTCTGTTTGGAAATTATTATTTTAAAAGTTATCAAAATAACCCACACACGTTTTAGAAGCAGAGAAAAATAACTTTGGTGACTGTTAAAAGCTATCTTGATGAATTCATTCCTTACTTAATCTTAAGAAGGGACGAATGAAAACAGATGGAATGAAATGAGAAAAAATTTCCATATTATTTCACAAGATGTTAAGGGGAAAATTGGTATTGTAATGAAATATAGAGGGGGAAAAAAAGCGAAAAGATTTATCCACATGTTCAAAGTTTGCAAATGTGTCAATGTTGTTTGGTGTTGCATTTTTTAATGATCATTTTGCATGACTTATAATGCAATGTTTCATATAATAAACGTAAAGGGCATTTCAAGGATACAAGCCTACTAAGCCTTATATAATACAATATAATACAATATATATATATAGGGGATAAATACAAATGAAGCAAACGAAATGAGACGTATGGAAACATACATGATTTTCTTTGGTCATAACGGCGAGATCGTCGTGGAGTCGTCTATTCTCCCTGCCTGCTACATCCTTGCCACGAGACGTTTCTGTCAGATCTTCGGCTACAGAATCCAGCTGTCTCCTCATACTCTTCAACTCTCTGTCTTTCAAGTTTAGGCTTTCGTTGGCATGCCTGTCATCAAAGATTTAATTTTTTAAATAGTCGCATAAGTTTGCAAACACTTTCACTCATAATCGCAATACGTCATTCTAATTCTAATAGAAGTGAATGTACTCGGGTATGTGGGAGGAGGTGCAAAACAAAAACATTTGCACCTTCATCAAGAAGCGGTAAATGTACTGATTACTCAACGCATGACTAATTTCAACACTTATCATTCAAGAGTGCTACTGAATTAATTTGTCAAATTATGAAAGTTCAAATCTTTTTTATTATAGCATCATCAATCTTTATTATTTCCGACTTAAACAGAGCATCAGTCAATTGCAATGCGTCTCAACAAGCTTCAGCGGCCCTGACACCCAAAAAAAGGTAACATAGGTATATTTTAAAAAGAAAAACATTTATAGCAGCCAAGTTCCAAGATAAAAGAAATGATAATTTTATTCCTGTTCAGTTTCTATCCTGAAGCAGTGGGGGGTAAATATCTGTGTTCCCTAATTTATTTATTTTCTTTGTTTATTTTTTGTTTATTTATTTAATGTTGACGATTATAATATCTTTTCCAAAACTTACTCTAATTGAGCTTCAATTTCTCCAATCCTTAACTTGAGATCACCAACAAATCGCTCCTGGAACAAAGAGTAAAAAAGAGAATGTAGAATGTTGGACAGGGTGTAAGGAAGTGACACTGTACAATATCTATATCTGATACATTTCAGGACAAAAAAAGAATATATTTATGCACTAATCATTCTTGAGGAAAAAGAAAAAGGGAAGGAAGGAAAGACAAAAAAGAAAAAGGGAAGGAAGGAAAGACAAAAAAGAAAAAGGAAGGAAGGAAAGACGACAAAGAAAAAGGGAAGGAAGGAAAGACAAAAAAGAAAAAGGAAGGAAGGAAAGACAAAAAAGAAAAAGGGAAGGAAGGAAAGAAAAAAGAAAAAGGGAAGGAAGGAAAGAAAAAGGGAAGGAAGGAAAAAGAAAAAAGACAACATACCCTATCATTAAGCTGGGCATTCAATTGGGCATTCTTCTCTGCCTTGTCATCCACAGCTGTTTGCAACGAGTCCTTCTCTCTGTCCATACCTGACAAATTTCCCCTCAGCACATCAATTTCTTCCTTTTGTACCTGGTAAAAGAGAATGACAAGCCGTTAAAATCATTTAAGTCATTGATTTTAAAATGGTTTATGTTTTTGTAATTCTATTTCCAACAAAGCACAAACCTGAACCAAAAAAACCCAAACAAATGAAAGATGAGGAATTCAATTCATCGTATTAATTCTTGTATTCAAATGCGTTTGTTGTTCCAGAACTTAATCTAAAATGTAATTATGACAATCAGACAATGTAGTCAAGTAAAAATATGGCTGATAAAACAAACCAATTTGAAATTGTGTAATAAAATAATGTTTATCTCTTCTATCAACAAAAGTGATGCGCCTCTATCAACAACTGATGCGTTTCTCACTCACACAAAACCACTAATCACCAAAATATCATAGACATTAAGGGAATGTGCAAGAGGCTTCTATAAAACAGAATAAGACAAAACAGGCGGTGTTTCAACCCAAGACCTTTGTCAAGCGATGACAAGGAACAATTACATTCAACCATCAACGTGAGGGACAAAGGCCTCCAGAACATATCATGAGTCTGACATGCGTTTTCCTGTCCCATGTCATATTTCTGATCAAAGTCTGCCAGCAATAATCCATATTGATTGGAGTCTTCCCAAGAAATTTAAGTGTAACAATTTTTTGAGCACCTAAAATCATCATACAGCCCTGATTTTAATAAAACAATACATCTATGCATTGTCACAGATTCATCATTTATAACATATCGATGCCTTTTTCTACTGTACACACCTGGTTTACTCGTTGGACATCTAGCAATCGTTCCTCAAGAGTAACAACTCTCTCTCCTTGACTCTGGAGTTCGTCTTCACGTCGAGTAAGTCGGCGGGTGGCGTCTTCTAAAATCTTCTCAGTCTCATCCGCCAACATCCTACAGGTCACAAAATGAGAGCGGAAGAAACGCTTAGTCACATGAAAAGTTATTTAGGCTTTATAAGTATCAATGTTGAGAGAGGAAAACTTAATTCGATTCAAAGGATCGTTTTATTGGACTTAAATAAATGAAATATAATTCCCTTTCTTCATCACAGGGGTAAATTTGTATTTAGGTCTATTCCGAGGGTGATTTGACCACTGTGCCCCAGGCACCCCACACACAAAAGACTGCATTATTTTCCAGTACTGCTTTTCGAGTCAATTTATCATACTTGATCACAGGCATCAGGTGTCATGATTTGTTTTTAGAACTCATGATTTGTTACCAAATAAAAGCCAATTTATTATTAAAATTGATTTTGGTAAGAAAAACAAAAAAAAGAAAAAAAGTTACATAAGACAATTGACCACCTTCAGTCAGGAGGGTGAGAAGAGTTAATAAACAAAGGTAGATCACTCACTTCATCTGTGACGCCGATGACCTGTTCTTGCTGGCATCCTCCTCCACCTGGTTGAGTTCAAGGGCCTGGTCTTTGATGTGTTCCTCCATCACCTTGATCTCGTCCTTCAGCGTGTTCAGTCGGACCATCAACTCATTGCGTTCCTGCTCCACCTGCAATACAGACGTCAAGGGAAATCACTTTTATTTCATACAAATACAATAGAAATGATGACCTGACAAAGCTATGTTGATGTGAGTGAAAACATATACAGTAGTCTCTGCCTAAGAGCTCTATGCCTAAGTGCACAATTTGGCTGCAAAACCAAATTTTTTCTATGTAAAGTTACCCCTATAAGTACACGGTTGGGATTGATATAATTCCAAATTCATGACACTTACAGTGTGCAATGTACAATCTAAGTCTTCCACTTGCTGTTCTAATTTGGCTCTGTCTGAAAGGGACGTCTCAGTGGCAATCTGATAAAAGAAACAAAAATGCTCATGATACAGATGACAATAATAATAATAATAATAATAATAATAATAATAATAATAATAATGATAATAATAATAGTAATAATAATAAACATAACAATCATAATAACAATAACATTAATAATAGTAAAAATTAACATACACACATATTCTGTCTCTATGTCTATCAAAAAGATAAAATCAAATGCACTCTTGAATGCATTTATCCTAACTGAACATAAGTCGATCAAAAAAAATAACAAAAGAAACTATTTACGCATTTCTCACAAACACTAACTTCAAGATAAGACATGAGCATATTACAACAAAGTGCTGCATAATAACATAATTTCTAAATCTAACAACATGAGAAATTCTTAAAGAAAAGCTAGGTGCAAATAATACATCTATACTGAAAATGATATACTGCTTTACGTTTGCCCCACCCACCTTCAACCGTTCCCTAAGGCTGTCGCGTTCCGTCGTCATCCTCCGTAAATCAGACACGGCGTCATCCCGCTCGTTCTCGATCCTCCTGAGGATGGCTTGCGCTGCCAGGGATGTTTTTGAGGCTTTGGGCGATGAGATGAGCTCCCTCCTTACTTTCATCAACTCGTCCTTTGTCTGAAAAGAGATCAATACAATAAAATGAGGGTCACAACATTAAAAAAAAAAATTGCAAATTATTATATCATAAAATGGTTGAGGGGTTGAAAGGTCAAATAACCTTTAAAATACCCTGCATTGCATAGTAATAATTTCAACTTAAGAGACCCATAATTTTTCTTTTTTCAATAAAAAAAACCCAGAAAATTAAACTTGAAATTACAACAGCAAAGAACAACAACAAAAACAAACAAACAAACCAAAAATCCTATTGATTAGTAATTGTTCATCACATTGAATCACATACATATTTTAAGGTATGGAGCTCCTTACCAATGTCATTTTTGAAACCGTTAATGGATTTAGAATTTCCAAGTTCCAAGCTTTAAATGTTCTTAAGATGCATGAATTTTGTCATATTGTTGTGGAAGGGCCTTGTATTATGTATCCAATGTATATAGAAATATCAAACAATATATCAGCCATACTATACATTAATTTGCCTTGAAGATATGGCACAAAATACCATGTATCAGAAATCTGGCACAGGTTATGTCTCCATAACGACAGTGTATCAACAAGCAAGGGTCGGAAATACAAAATGGCTCTAAGGGTACAATCATATTACACAAACTTAATCAGCAAAATGTTTTAAAATCTCTACCAAAAATATAATAAATAGATCAATAGGACATCCTTACCTCCTCATACATTGTGTTGAGTTTGTCCCTTTCACAGGTCAGAACTTTTACGTTGGCTTGAATCTGTGAAAGAATAAAAGTATAACATTCAATGTTATATTTTTTTATGAAATAACTGGGATTGTTCTCCTCAATGAAAGGTTTTAACAATTCATTAATCAACATCCGTATTTTCAATAACTCTTATTGTACAAAACCTTTCATTCCTCAATTTCGTTCTAAACATCAAGTTTAATTTTCATGAATACATTTCATTGATAAGTCGCTATCATTATCATATCTTATTTTCCTCTGCATCACATTCATGAATTTCTCTCCTTCCTAAAACTTCCTAACACCAATGCCCGTCCATGCCTTCAGTCTTCACTGGTCTATCTCTGGGAAGATGTTACCGATGTGATTATCTTTTTAAACCCTCCATTTTCCTTAATTTCATTTAAATGACCAAAGCGTCTCAAATAATTTTTTCAGTTCCCTTCTTATAATCTCTCTTTTAATTTGCTCCTCTGAAGACAAATTAATATCAATGATTTGACATTCCCCAAATGATATGGTATGATAAGATAAACAATTATTTTTAAAGTACTACAATTATTGTTATTATTATTATTATTATTTTTATTATTATTATTTTTATTATTATTATTTTTATTATTATTATTTTAATTTTATTATTATTATTATTTTATTATTATTATTATTATTATTATTATTATTATTATTATTATTGTTATTATTATTATTATTATTATTATTATTA
>JARFNW010088113.1:0-13178 GCA_031763155.1 Dirona albolineata
GATTGCCTCGTGTTTGACATCAAAACAAGAAGGAAGCGGAACATGCGCGCAGACGATAAGGGTCATCTTGGTGCAGTTACGTGACGAAATCAGTGTGCACAGGTCATAGATACGTCAGGGGTACTTTTTCACCCCCGACGTACGGATAGGACAGGAATGATTTTTTACTCTTTATGAGACAGGGGGTACTTTTTCACCCCCGACGTACGGATAGGGCAAGAATGATTTTTTACTCTTTATGAGACAGGGTACTTTTTCACCCCCGACGTACGAATGCCTTGTAAAAACACGACATACGGTTAGGGTTAAGGAATAAATGTTTTTGAGGGCATGCTACAGGGTGTCCAAAAATTATCTTTACAATTTCAAATGAGAATAAATTATTGAATGATTGCAGCTGGGAAGTAGATCTACCAAAACAAGGACCCCATCAATGTCTTCTTGTCTCCATACATTACAAAGCAACACAAAAGGCAACAGATACATACCTTCGTTTGGTCCTGAAGTGATGTCTTCCTTCATCATTCTAGTGACATCATTCTCCAGTATGACCAAGTCAAGGGCCCATCCCTTGTGTGCACGGGTGATTTCCTGCCTCATGGCTGTCAGGAAGCCCTGTAGTAAAGGACGAATATCATAAAAGAGCTGATTTCACTTCTTACAGTTTATACTAGTTATAGTTAGGACACCATCATGATCAGGAAGTAGAAAAATGGTAGGCCTGCAACATTTTCAAAAAACACTTCAAATTTAAATTATTGCTGCTTTTGTAAAGTAGTAGCCTAACACTAACAAACATTTTAAGTTTAATTATAGCTGCTGAAGTAAATATGAAAAAGAATGTTTGAACTATGGTACTGGTACATAGTAGTTGACATACCTGAGGGTTGAAGAATCCAGTCATCCAGAAAGTGTTAGGTCGTCCCTCAAACAGCCAAGAGTGGAACTGGGTATTCCTATCCAAGAGATCTGTGAACCAGAATCCAAGTGTGGTGGACTCCCATGATACCTGAGAGTCAGAGAGAGAAAAATATGGAGGTTTACGATGGATCTATGGACGGGGAAGTAATTAGATGTGCTTTTACTTTAGTGCAGTTACTACTACATCATGGATTAGACATTTTACATTTACTTGCTTCTGTGTGATTCAGTAGTTTGTCATCATCCTTTGGTAAGATGGTTTAATCTCATTGACTTTAATTTTAATGATCAAAGGGAAGAAATGGATATTGCACCAGCTGATAACTGGGAGAGCAGTCTGCAATAAATAGACAGATGGTGACGGATAGTCATTTGGATGCTTCGAGCTATGGAAATCAGGGTAAGCCCCTGAGCTGTGGGCTAACACTAACAATGGGCTACAAAATCTGGTAAAACATAAAACATAGTTCTTTGGGAAACTTGTCATGCACAACTGAGTCAACATAATTGAATTTTCCCACTGCTTCAAATAGTCTAAATCTAGTCAAGTCTCAATAACTCTCAGCAGATGATGTGATGCGCATTATGTAAAAAAAATAATCATTGACATTATTATTGCAATGCCTTAGTATCATTTGAGTCCTTTGAGTGAAAGTGAAAGAAAGTAAGGGGAAGTATCTTTATTCATATAATAAACCTATATCCTACCATAATATGTTACGGTATGATATACAACAATTTTTAAAGGAAACATTGTGTTTTTCATAAGGCTTGGGAGAAAGATGAATCATTTTAATACCTCTGTTTGACATGATACAAAAAAAAAGTAAATCAGGAATAAAACATAACCTTCAGGAAAAAATCATGAATATAAGCATTGAACAAAAATATACTCTATGAAAAGTTTAGATTGCACTTGGGATATCGATACAACAAGATAATGTCTTTTTATTATCTAAAATTGAAAATCAAAGCCTTTAAAAAAATATAAATGTGATCGTCTCTGCTTTGCACAGTGGTGATGTGGATCTTAGCATTACTCTCAGTAAACACCATCTAAACTATTGCATCTCAAGTAGCCTACTTTCAAATCAAATATATTTTTTAATTGCACACCTCAAAGCTTTGTTACATTATGTAGCCATTTTTCATGAAAAGTTCTAAAATGAGTTCACTATTTAGTGTGTTGATTACAGTCGTCTTAAATTTGTTAAAGATGAACATGTGTGCTGAATTTTTATCGGCTTTCATATCTTTCTGTAAAAATTACAAGATAAAGTGACAAATTTTGGCTAAAGCACACTTTGCTTGCAATGTTTACTGGGCTTGGTGCAGAGCTTGTGACTTTATAATTTTAATCTTTACCTTATATTCCAAACCTTTTATCTGACAAATGACTATTTTATAACAGGGCAAAATGATTCCTCAGAATTCTACAGTAAACCAACATTAAATACCAAGTGAAAGAATCTATATCAGGAATGGGAAAACTTTGTGAAACATTGCAAATGCATTTTCATGTTGTGACATTTGTTTATCATATCCCTGTATTACGATAATTAAACCGTTTAAGGACCAACTCTGTGTCTGGCTGAGGACGGAAGGCATTAATGTGCATATCCAATTAAATGCAAGTCAGTGCTTGGCAAGTTCTCTATGGATCAAGATTTTTAAGACAAACACTGCCGCCAATAAAGTTTGCTTGGAACAAGAATCAATACACTTTTCAATATATTACTCATATGGACCAGATAACATAATACTCTAGCCTCAGGATATCATTCATGTAGGAAATGTAATTAAAGAGGCATGAGTTACGTTGTAACATTATTCATGTATAACATAATATGATGTAACTTATTCCTATGTATGCACTTTTTTCCCAAGAGCATTGAGAAGCAGACTGGATGCTTTGGATAAAATGGTGTCTAACAAAGTGGTCTGAAAACCTGTAGAAAATGCATTGACATAAAAGTTTGGTTTTTCATATAAGTTCTTATTCTTTTTCAGCAGCAATTACAATGTGGAGCAAACTAAATAGTAAATGCTTTGGACAAAGCAAGGAGTTTTAAACTTTCATGGGAAGTAAAAAATATCCTCAGGCGGGTCACATGTCACCCGTAAGTCTTAGATTCCCATCCCTGATCGACATCACGAGTCAGAGGAAGCAGTGAAAGTCATTAACACACCACTACTTACTGCTTTACTCATTGAAGATACGCATATTTAAGTTTAAGAGCATTCGATCAAATACTCTGTTTTGGTCAAATGATGATTGATGCATTGATCACAAAGCAATTGAATGACTATTTTATGTGTGTTGAGCAACGGTGATAAGCAAAGCACAGACGTGCTATTAGGTTTTGGGATGATGTGTTGTTAACACCTTTCTAACAACTGAGACACACTCTACAAATTTTTTCCGCCAAAAAAACCCAATTCAAGGAGTTGCAATTGAATGAAGTGAGTTGTGATTAACCAATGACTTTTATAACCAATAATTTTACAATTAAACACAAGTTCTTATTACATCAAGTAAATTATGATTGCCATTAAAACCATTAACACCCATACACCTGACATTAAATGATGTTATACTTCATAACTTTTTCCTTTTCTCTTTAAATATAAAAACAAACTTCTTGACGCACTGGGTCCCATTAATTTCAATCTTTTTAAAAAGTACTTTTTCATATGCCTCTATTTTCTTTGAATCCTTTTTCTTCCCCTAAAAAAAGACTCTTTTAATTCTTTTTGTTCTAATGAAGTTAAAAACTTGGCAAGTTGATGTGATTTCATATCCCCAAACTACATCGACTCAACCAGAACTCACTGTAGCAACTTAATGAATATAAAAAACAAAACAAAACAAAATTTGATTCAAATTATACATATATAATATAATACCAACTTTTCGCTCATACATTGAGAAACTTGTGACTACTGTATTATTCCAGTGAGAAACCAAACCAATCCCAATCCAATATGTTTTGGCGCAATGGATGATGACAAAGCAAAGCTTGTGACAGTTTACTCTGAAAGCCGCCACCGAATTACCTTGTCAAGAGCAACCGCTTCAAGGGACGACACACATACTAAAATACCCTTTTGCAGCATGAAGAGTTGTGCATGTCATTGTTACTCATTGAATAGTTACATTTCGTTAAAGCATAAAGTGAAGGTATTTTAGAGATTTTATTCCATGCAGGACACCAAGAGAATAAAATGAATCAATTTCTTAACAGTAAAAAAATAAAAAGACAATTTTGAAATGGAGCTGGCTAATTGATAATAAAAACGAAAAAAACCGCCAATAACCTTGTACTGAAAGGTACCATAGGTTTTTGATAAAGAAAGAAAAGGGAACATTTTCACAGTGATTCCCAACATGCTCATGCAGAGAGAAAACAAAATACTTTTTCAAAAGTCATTATCGTACCTCTGAGCTCTCATACTCAATAGATCCATTGATCTTACCAGTACCGGTGGTGTGAATTGAAGGCAGGTTAAGAAATTGTCGTTAGTAAAATTAGAAGATCAGCATCAAATTATTGTGACCTCGATCAGGCATTCAGCAACAATTAAAATTAAACTGTCAGACTGATAGAGGCTGAAATTAAATCATGCAACATGGATATTGGCAAAATGTAAAGAAATTTGGAAAAATATTTATTCTTTGGTGAATCTTAATGTAAAATTACACACCGTGTTATTTGGCAAGGTCTAAAATTAGCTTGGACTTATAAAGTTCAAGCTGCTTAGCAAAAATGTCAAAGTGTAAGTCTTCAAAAATCAGTTTTTTGCATGCATACTTGTGTGCCTCCTGAAAAGTGCAAAAATTAACTTGACAAAATGACAAAGATGACAATATGTAGTTGCAATCATGCTTTATGAAAGGAATGACAAGTAATGATTTGAAAGGTAAAGTATTCAGGAAAATATTTCCATAACTGAAACTGAAACTACTACATGCATGGTCTTATATTGGTTGCATAATAAGAGATATATGAATGGAGTGAAAGAGAAATGACAATTCTGTTGTCTTTATTCTACAATGAGGTGTCAAAGAGAATGGAAGAAACAAATTGATCCAACGATATAAGGGGATATATTATACAGTCAACTACTGATAAGCTGATCTTCTTGGGGTAAATGAATAAAGGATCAACTTATCAGAAGTTCAACTTATTAGTTGTGATGATATATATATATATATATATATAGAAGATGGGGGTGAAAAATCGAGTTCAACTTAACAGTAGTCCACTGTATATATATACAAATATATATATATAGATGCATATATAACATTTTGAAAAAATGTAAAAAAAAAAGATAAAAAAAACCAAGAAGAAACATTTTTTACCTTTCTCCAGTTGTTAGGAACCCTGGCATCAAACATATTATCAAGAGCGTCCCTGAGATTTTCAGACATAATGATGGTACCATCAATAGCCAATTTAAGATCCGACAGGGTTGTGCGCACTAAGGCAATGACACGCTGCATTCGGTCAATCTCTTGACGTAGGAAAATGTTCAGAGGTTGCAGCTGACCCATCTTCCTCAGCCTGTCTTTGACCTGGGGTGGGAAACAAGATTATTGTAATTAGAATGACACCTCGGAACCTGGATCTGATCAGTGGTTTTGCAACAGCCATAGAACTGATTATTTCTGCAAATTTATTAAAACATTAAAAAAACCCAATACTGTATGAAAAAAAGACAATATGCTGTTCTCAGAGGAATCAGTGCAGTCAGAGTTTTTGATATTTGGTATATTATTATTATTGTTCCAATCCACAATAGTTGTTGGGGAAAAAAACCTGTGTTTGAATAAATTGGTGCTACATAATTGTCTGAGCAGAATATTTTTGTGATACTTTCTGGTGTGGTAGTGTGAATTGTCTTATTTAAAGTAATATGATATCATATGGAGATATTGTGTCCTTCGATAATTTTGTACAAATGTACGAGTCACTTTTCCTTCTTTGTTGTTCTAAAGGTTTCTAATTAAGTGTGCATAGAGCTAGTTTTAAACTGCCTGTCTCTTTAGATCTGCAATTGGCAGCAAACCTTACTGCCCATCTTTATACTTTTTCTAGTTTGTCAATGTCCTTTCTGTGGTGTGGACCCCAGCCGAGCTAGCGTATTCTATTATTAGTCTCACAAATGCTGTGTATGCATGAACTTTCATTTTTTGTGGACATTGCTGTAGATTGCGATTCAGAGGATCCAATGATTTTCTGCATGCTTTTGTGGTGGTACATTTGATGTGGTTGTCCCCTTTCAGTTATCTGTACAGTCATATTATGTCTCAATATGGGCTTTCATCCAAGTGCTGAAGTGTTTCCTTATGTAACGTTATCTTAATTTGAGCAATGTAAAAATTTTTAATAACCGCTTTCGAGTACAGCTTTGATTTGAGATATCAATATCATCTGCAAATGTGCTGCTGTAAAGCACTTAGAGCATGGTGTTGATCGTGAATAAGTGCTATATAAATGACATTTATCTATCTATATTTGTCGAGTAAGTTACAAAACAAGTCAAAGAATGAGCTATTGCCAAAAACAATCTGTGAAAGAATGACAAAGGAGCAGGGATTGATGATAAACAGATGGCTTTAGCATTTAAATGTAACAGAAGTAATGAAATATTGGGGCTAGTTCTACGAAAAAAAGTTGGTACTAGAAAAGATCCTCCCATGTAACTTCGACTCAAACAGAATAAAACGCATTTTCCTTGAGTAAATCATTTATGGTTGTGAATATAAAAAACGGCTGCTTGTCTCAAGGTTAGTGATATTTTTCACTTTACTCACCTCATGGGCAATGTAATCATCAGGCAGTTTATCCAGCATGTCATCGGCCAGGCGATAGACAATAGTTTCACGAGTCTCTCCTCCACCAGAGCCAGCGTCTTTGGGCTGGATGTTGACAATAGTTGACAACATGGTGTTGGCAGTGTTTGTCTGGTATCTGGATTACAGAGTACAATCAGATAATTTGCTTAGTGTGGTGGTTTTTCTTTAGCTTTCAATACCATGCATGCAGTCATCATTATCATTGAATTCTAAATTACAAGACTTGAAAGTAAATAGTTTTATTGTGTTGGTGACTTTCAATTCGTTCTGTTTCTTGTTTCCTAATTACCTTTCAATATAAGAATTGATTTTCCTCCACCAGTTTCTATTTTGGCCTTGCCATTTTCTCGTTCCATCTTAAAGTCACATGATTGCCCTTTATTCACAAAATGTTTGTATTGAAAATTGGTCGTTTTTGGACAAGTTGGGTAATAACCTATTGTGCCCTAGCTGGGTGGTAGGGTTGCTACCTTAAGACACATAAACAAGATCTTAATCCACCAGGAGTGGTCTGTGAACTTTTGACCTGTCCAATTTGGGAGGCCATTCCAGGAGTGAAGCGTCCACTGGTACCTTATAGTTTTTAGGGTCAATGATCCCAGTCAAAAATCAGAACCATCTGCGAATGGAACCCGCTGAATGACGATATAGTCATTGCTTCATCCTTTAACTGCTTCAAGTTGCAAGTCCAGCAAATGCAGCATCACTCAATACACATACACACACACACACACACACACACACACACACACACACGCATGCACACACACACCAAATACACACATCAACCAGGTCAATCATATGCCGGAATTGGATCACTTGACACGACAATAGACACTGATACCAAAATCAGACCATGACAGTCAATATAGAAATAATGCAAAGACAAAAGCCATTAATGCAATAAGTGAATGCTGACTAAAGAAGATAGAGAGATCATTTATTGTAGCCTTGTGCACAAATAAAAAAATCGTCCAGGAAAACGATTTAAGCTACTCACGTAATGTCAGCATTAGGATGAAGACCAAAACATTCTGGTGTGTCCACCAGGGGTAATGTCTCAATGTGGTTTCTGTACTCCTCAATGGTCTTACATTTGGGAATCTTGTAGCCTGAAGAAAAACACATGAGATTGAAAAAATTATTAATGGGGTAGTAATTCAAAAAAACCCCAAAAAACCAAC
Source organism: Dirona albolineata (assembly GCA_031763155.1). Lineage (NCBI taxonomy): Eukaryota > Metazoa > Mollusca > Gastropoda > Nudibranchia > Dironidae > Dirona > Dirona albolineata. The sequence continues at coordinate 7,969 of JARFNW010088113.1, forward strand.
AACAAATCAACAATGGCAGTGGCAGATCGACAACTCTGCAACTACTAGAAGTAATGGATATATGGACAAACGCACTGGATGAAGGGCACTGCATCAACTGTGAGCATATGGATTTTCAAAAGACTTTTGATAGTCCCCCCATAAAAGATTACTGGAAAAAAAATGAAAGCCTACTGTATAAATGAACAAGTTATAGCATGGATTGAGTTTCCTCGCAAATAGATCACAAAAAGTTGTAGTAAATGACAAATCTTCATCTTGGAAACCAATCTCATTCAAGAATTTCCAAGAGATTTGAAGGAGATCATTCCAATATCTAGATGTCTCGTGACTGGTCCCAAACACACATACACACACATACTCACACACACACACACTCACACTCACACACACACACTCACACACACACACACAAACACAAACACAATCATGTACACGGAACAAAACATGAAGTAACCCTCTTACCAGTGTAAAAGGCAAAGTTGTCAGAGAACATGTGTTCACTGAACCATACTCTAGTGTAGGTATTCAAGAGACGCTTGTCATAGTCATCCGTCACTCTGCCACCATACTGTACCTCTCCAATCATGTAGCGGACAGTCACCCAGTTGACGCCCTTCAATCAGGGTAGAAAATATGTAATGATGAAGAACTTATCAAACTTTTGGAGAACCTATAGGCCCACCTCTGTTGCACACTTTTAAAAAGGCAAAGACAGTTAGAAAGACAGTCATATAAAAACTATAACTAAAATCATAATAATATAAAAAAGAACAACAAAACTATGAGTAAGAGAGTAGTGTGGCCAAATTAATTACATTTGTAAAAAAAAAAAGAGCTTAAAAGAGCAAAAGATTAAAAATATTCAGTAAAATATATGTAAAAAATGTTCTATATAAAAAACAAACATAGCAACTACTACTGCTACAGCAAATTAAAACAGAGACAGACTGGGGAAAGATGGTAAAGTAACTTAATGAAATAAAATTTATTCAATGTCAACGATTCCTTACTCTCTTGGGATCCAAGTCATCCAAGTGATTTTGTATGAATTGGACAGTGGCATTGAGATCTCCTTGGTTGAACTCATATGGAATGTTCCATCCGATTGGCCCAAACTTACGCCTCTCCTGGACGGTGGTATGTAAGAAAGCTGTACTGTACAATATAGGTTTCCACATGGGCATGTTGCTGTATTCCAGTTGTTCCTGGATTGGAGCGGAAGAAGCAGAATTGAGGAAATTGATAAGAAAACTGACATCTAAAGCTACCATAGGTTTATGATAAGCGGCAAGTTCAAGTGAACAAAGTGAGTTATATTTATACCATTTGATTTGTTTGCCTATTGCTATGCATGTCTGTATAGGAATTAATGTATAAATGCTATGTATTATCATTATCATTATCATTATTTTGTGCACTAGTGTGATGGTCTGTGTAACAATACTTTTTTCACAATATTAAAAGCTTATAAATTTCTCCTCCTTTCCTGAGCTTTTTCTTTTTTTCTTTAACTTCAAGGATGCTTTAAAACATAGCACCTCACTAATTTTTGAGATTCATTTTTCGTCATATTTTGCTCGCATGATCTATAACTCCAAGGAAGAATGAGATAACAATAATATTTGTTCATTACATCTCTTGATTTAAACAAGATCAATGTAAACTCACCTGAGTGACTCCAGTATAAGTCCTCTTCAGGCCAGCCTTGACTCCCTGCGGTGGCTCATTGGTGAATTTGATGGAGCTCTGCAGCAGGTTGATGGGGAATTTCGGATGTTCCTCTGTGGTCAGCCACAGTCGGAATTGGTCATTGACAGACTCAGTAGTCAGGACCTGAAAATGAAGAATTGAAAGGAATTAGGTGTGATCTTGATATTTCTGCTTTTTAGAAAAAAAATAATGTTGCATGATATAGATGAATTTGTAAGTGGAAAAGTGATAAAATACCCACATTGTTATTGTTATTCCTTATTCTTTGTCGTTTCAGTTTTTGTTTGTTTTTTTTACCTTGCCTGTGCGCAATTTACACACAGTAATTATGCAAATGAAATATAGTTTGACGACATATTGTTTTAGAAAAAAAAGGAGAAAGTGACAACGCCTTTCCAAAACACAAACTCAAAATTCAAAATGTATTTTTTGGTCTATTGTCAGCAAATAGCTTGAAAAATGGGAAAAGATGACTATGAAATAAATTAAAAACTTGCAATGTAATGTATGACTAAACCCAAGTTATAGTTTTAGAGTATAAAGTGTTTGCTATGGCATATATTTGTTTTGACTGTCATAGCCCTTTTTGGGGGCTGATTCATCTTTTGTTCAATTCAATGACACAATTTTGCCATTTTAAAGAAAAGTTGTTAATGTCTACATTCGCTATGACGGTCTTTTTGGCATAATACACAACAATGATGACAACAGCTACTTACAGTGTCCAGCATCTCGTCCATAAAGTCCAGACCCAAGTGACAGTTCTGTAGGAGAACCCATCTACCCTCAGCCATGGAAATAGACATGAGTCTTCTAGCATGGACATCCTGACCTTGACCCATGGAAATTGAACCACATTCTGGAAGTGGGAAAAAGAAGGGATAAGTATGAGAAATTATGTTGAATGAAATAAATATGAACAGCAACAAATATCATTGTCATACACATCATCATCATCGTCATTACGATTATCACTTATTTGAAACATAAACATCTGTCTGATATAAGAGTAATAAAACTCAAACTATGATTATTTCACTGAGTAAAACAGCTACAGTGAAACTCAATTTTGAGTCAAGAACACATATCATAAATAATTTCAACATGTAGTAATAAAGTAAAAAAACCCAAAACAAATCATAAGAATTTGTCAACAGCTTTCGAATTTTCTATAACCATCTGAAATGAAACCTCTCATTCAGCACAAATTCACATTAGTTGAACTCTTTATTCGAACTATCACACACAAAACTGTTAAATGTGGAGTTATTAAAATAATATCGGCATTGTCAAAATCAATCTTCCAGCCGAGACACTATAATGAATCCTTACTGAATCCTTTCTGTTTAGCCAGACGTTCAATGTTCTCTGTTGGATCTGAACCCATGGACAGGAAGCAAATCATTGGTGCACGATTATCAGACTCCTCCCACATGTTCTCCAAATTGAGAATGACACCCTCAGCAAACTGACAGGAAAGAAGAAAGATGTCAATAAGTTTGAATAAATAGTAAGTAAGTTGAATCCACGATTAGATTTCTACATTCGTCATAATATTTCATTCATGCAATCTTTTTAGTAGTGACCATTTCAATTGGATGAGTACAAAATTAAAAGTGTATAGATATATGTCAATGCAGAACTCATAATTCATTAATGATTTCATTGTTTTTAATTTTTATTTAATACTTTTGTTCCCTTTTCAAAAAGCCCTCCTTTGATTTTTTCCGGTTTTTGTTTTTATTCCACAATAGATCCCTAATGAAAAATAACTGCGCTATGGAGAAAAACATACAAAATTTTATAACAACAGTCCACATGGGTGTTGGGTGATGTCATACAAAGAAACCACTTCAGTAACGAGTCTGCAAAATAGTTAGCTACCAACTACACCCCACAATTATTAGGATTTTTGTAACGTGGCATATCATTTAAAAACAAAAATGATGCATTATTAGTACCTACACAGTTGTCAGCATAAACAGACAATAAAGGTGTATTAGAAATAGTGAAAAAATAACCTGACTTAACAATAAAATTTGTTGGAGGCACATAATGACAATACTCAAATTTATATTAAATTTTATGAAAATTTATTGTTAAAAATGAGGTAGATGTAAGAAATATGATTAATTCATTTTGACTGTGATGCTTACCTCTGGTCCCATGGCCTCTGCCAAATAGACCCTGGCCATTGGAATGGTACGATCAGGGCACCAGGAACGGATCAGCAGTAATTTGCGGAAATTGTCCAAGTTGTTGGTGTAACCGTCCGGTATGGCGCACTCCTCAGGCGTGTCTTCGTCGAACCATGCCTTCCACGCCTGCAAGGGAGAGAACATTATTGATTATTTTGCTTGATTACTAAATAATGCAATGTTTGATATATACTTAAAGGGCATTTAACCTTTACATTGCCACCAGTTTTTGACCCAAATGCTTTCTGGATGTCAAAAAATATTTTGCTAGCGAAAGTAGGTCAACTACAAAGGGAAGTCACTCAGGAAATTTGGGCGGTTCATACTTTCCTGCATTTACAATTTAATTGAATCAATGTGTATTACGACTGCAGTCGTAGGTGGCAATGACAAAGCAGGTCGGCAACTACGACTGCAGTCGTCAGTGGTAACGCAAAGGGTAAAGGGCTCATTTCCTATCAAGCTTTATATAAATGATAACAACCAATAATTGAATGAGTAAAGGGTAAGTAATCATGGAAATCCTTGGATTACCTATTGTTGAATTGGCATTAGTTTGGTGTAATTTAGTGCACAATTCCTGTCAAGTGACTTTGTCCATCTACAATCAGCAATAAAACAACGATAACAATTGGGAATTTCAAAATTATTTATTCTCAGAAGCTAAGATAGGTTCTACGTCATCTGCAGACTCCTAATACCAACCTTATCATTTCTGCCAACTTGAGAGAGAATCTGTGAGAACTGAGGCAGTTTGCTCAATTCAACCAGGTTGAGCCACGTCATGTCCATGATCCATTTCTTGGGTTTGGGTTCCACTGCATTCAGATCTAGGGCGGCACCACCTATAAAACACAAACACGTGTGTGAAGATGAGAAGATATAATATAATATGTATATCCACACACACACGAACAAATAAACAAATTATCAACAGAATAAGCAAATAAAAAATTGAAAAGAAGTGCACATAAAAAGAAGTGTTTTGCTGTTTGTTTTTCTCTTGAAACTATACCATTTTCCCATTTTTTTTGCATACCTCTAATTCAGATTTTTAGCTTGTGGCAGCCCTCATTCCTTTGTCTCAAAATGAATATGATTAATAAAGTCCTTTCCTTTAAGATTATGAGATAATCTCACTACAGATACATTAGTGACCACTAGCATTATGACTAGGGACTGGCAAGTCATTGTTCCTTTCTCTATAATTATGGCGACAAGGATAGAATTTATTATTATTATTATTATTATTATTATTATTATTATTATTATTATTATTATTATTATTATTATTATTAT
>JARFNW010088223.1:0-13176 GCA_031763155.1 Dirona albolineata
CCCCCCAAAGCGAAAGAGGAAAGTATGTGTGTGAGGATGTGTGGTGTGAGGGTATGAAAACGAGGATTTATGTATGTTTGTGAGAAGCTGTGTGAGAGCACATATTGTGTGTGAGAGGGTGTGTGTGAATGTATGTGAATAATAAGGCAGTGAGTGTGTGTGTGTGTGTGTGTGAGTGTGTGTGTGTATGTGTGTGTGTAATGTTTCCACATGTTATAGTCCACATCTTGACACATGACACAACCCTTCAATTCCCTTAAATACCTTGTGAAGTAGGGCTTCCTCACTTCGAACACATTCCCCCCTGCTTCCCCTCTTAATTTATCGTCCCCAACTAATTTTCATTCCTACTCTATCTTCTACCCGTAATAATTGAAACTGACCACAATAATTCTGACATACTGACAAACTATAACAAGTCGTTCATGTAATTGTCAACAATAGGATCATCCAGCTTGCGCATTCAATTCACAACAAGTCAAAACACAGCAGCAACCCTGCACATGAATTGAATGAAACCAGCCAGCTCTCGATGTGCTAATGCTACACATCATAACATCAACAGTATCGACATCCCCTCAATGTAGCGCCAAAAAGCGTAGCAGCCATGACAATAATATCGATCCGTGTCTATATTTAGGCATTACACCACACCCTAAGGGAAGAAAAAGCAGCAACAACCCGCATCGCCTGGCACAGCACATACACACACACACACACACACACACACACACACACTCCCTCTCTCTCTCACACACACACACACACACTCTCTCTCCCTCCCTTCCTCCCTCTCGACAAAAAGAAACTTTTGTCCCACAGAGTTGGACCCTGTGCTATATATTATTCCCGGTTTTTATATTGCATGGAAGTTGAAAGTTGAAGTTGAAGGGATAAAAATATAAGTTAATAAGTTATGATTTGTTTCCCTAAGGCTAGGACACTGGTCTATTGCAGGTTGCTCTCTATGCTATCATCTATGTGAGCTGGTTACACCATTTCTACTTCTACTTCTACACCTGGGGGAATCAAATTGTATCTTGCCATACTTGCCAAAATATGGATCTAAACGTTGAAAGTTTATGAAAGTATCTTTGCCATTTGCCAAATATGGATATAAACGTTGGAAGTCAAACTCAAACCACCATAATTATTGTTTGCATTTTTGTGTATTATCTAACTTCTTGGCCACCACTACTAATTTTGAAATAGTTTTAAAACGAGTTTCATAATATATATAATTTCATTGAGGTTTCTAGTCCGCTCTGCTTTTAGCGCAATCTGGTAACTGACTCTTACTCTTATCTCAACTTTTTCCAAAAAACTTAATAAATTACTGTTATAAATTATTAATGCCATTTATTAAATCACAACCGTCTGTCACTTAAATGTAAGACAGTGAGAGTTGATATATTAATCAGAATAGTAATTTAAATTCTGACCTTCTCAGTCTGAACACTGAAGCGATATATATGATATATATATATATATATATATATATATATATATAGGCCTATGAAACACTGTAAAAATGTTATTGTTTTGAAGACATATTTTTCACCTTCACAACATTGTGATCTATTTTCTTATACTTTGATTTTGTCTCCTTTTTGTAATATAAATTAGCATGGCTACAACACCCATGCAAGGCATGCATTCGATGTGGAATGACCATTACAAGGGCTCTGTCTACCCATTGCTCCTGGAAGCTCCACCCTTCTATCAACAGATGAAAACAAAGGTAGAACATTCTTTTATGATTGATGGGTTAAAAATGTATTTTTTCTAATACTATTTTCATTTTAATTCCTTTTTTTTTTCATTGAGTGTATTTTCTTTTCATGAAAGTGTGACAAAAGGACATCTCATTGTTCTTCTCAAGACCGTGAATTTTAAAAAGTACTAGTGTGGATTGCTTTATTAGATGATGCCTCACAGAGATAGTAAAAGTAGATCTCTGTCTCATTTGCCTTTTTATTGCTGCTGAATCAGCTTACATTATATATTCTTTTAAAAAATCTTAACATTTTATATTTTCATATTTTGATTTTTAGCATGGAAAGTGATTTCAAGTAGAAAAGAAAGATTTGTAAAAATACAATTTTAATGGAAATTGTTGATAGCAAATCTGAAATCATCGCTTTGATAGCATGAGAGTAACTCACATCATTTATATTTTATATGTTAATTACCAAATTACTTTAATTCAAGAATCCTGTCAGGAGTTTTTAATCATGGTATAGTGTTTTATCTTACGCAGTGAGCTCATCACCTGCTCGTCTTTAATTTCTGATGCAGTCTTTCTCGCGATGTGTAAGGTGATGAGTGGTGTTCGTCCTTGTTGTCATTTGGATTTACTTCCATTTGTCATGTACACCCTTCAGAGCTTGACACATGACTGGCCCCTACACTGCTTTTTGTGGTAAAAAGGGGACTTGATAAACAACAACAATAGCGTTTATCTTAGGACATGGTCTTATTATTTTTATTTTTTTTGACTAATGATTTAGATTATTATTAATATTATTCCCTGTCAATCGTTTCATTTCGTACTGTTTAACTTTTTGTCTGCAGGTGTCATCTCTATTGGAAACTTGCTGTGCCTACATCGTGAAAGATTCAAATTTAACAAGGGCTGCCATTGATTCTGTTCCCAATATCCTTTACGTTAACCTGATGGAAGCTGCCCTGCTGGGAAATCATGATCGCTCAATTCATGTGTTGATGTCCAAATGGGTCCTGAAGTCATTAGTGTTGACAAAACTGGTGCCCAGTGTGTTTTGTTCAATCCTTCCATTATATGAGCCAGTTTATCAGTCAGACCTTGTAAGACAAGGTATGAATAACTTTCTTTTCTTTTTTTTAATTTGTGTTTCATTATGTTGTCCTAGCCATTCCATTTGTAATTGTGCCCAGTATTGAAGGAGATTCAACTATGCACAACGACTCCCATCAGAGTTCCTAACATGAAAGAGCTGGAGACTTTCTATTGATCTTGAATTGAAGGTGGCAGGTGGTCTGCATTGTATCTCAGATGCCTTGAAAGACGTTTGAGAAACAAATTGCTGATTGTTCTTATATTATCTTGGTCCTGTGTTTTCAAAGCTGGAGGACATATGCAAAAGTGAAACTTGTAACGTCACAAAAACATGTTTCAAAGATTTTGTTCAATGCCCTTTTTTTTAATTATTGTGGGGTCATATCAAAAGTAGCACCGTAAGTTTAAAATCTGTGCCAGGATTTGAACCCAGGACCTCAGTGTTGCGAGCAATTGTGTCTAACACAATATTATGGGCCTTGACCAGAAAAACACACACCTCACTGGTATGAGTAACAGCTATAGGACATATTATGATTATGCTTTTAAAGTTAAAGTCGCCAATCTACATATATGTATTTCAGGACTTCGTTATACAACCTCACTTGCTCACACATTCTTGGAATGTCTAAGACAAAGCTCTCCAACTAAGATCAGATACCTTGACCTCACAGGCTTCCCTACTGGTGAGTTTTAATAATAGATGGCATTTATATATAGTACTTATTCACTATCATCACCATACTCTAATGACTTACAGAAGCACATTTGCTCCGGGAAAGCAACGGAACACATAATACGGCACACACAGCCTGTTATGTGCGAATACAATTTTTTGGACACGGCTAACAACCCCAGAACTGTCAAGTTAGTCAAATGCCTTTAGCAGCAGAACCTCCTCGATTTTCATAAATGAGTTGCTGAACACTAAAAGAAAATATCAGCATAAATTGTTTGACTAGAATTTTGAGAGATGTAGATTTTAAAAATGTTATTCATATATCGTCCTTGAAAGTCTGACCTTGTTTGCCATTCAGGGTTGGATATTAGACTGGGCGAGACACTGCTCAACAGATTGGCCAATTAGTTTCTTTTCCTTGTAAGTCCTAGTCAGGCAGATAAGCAGTGCATCACAAAAAACAGTTATTGTTCAGTTTTATTTTGTTATTCCTCGTTTTTTTGGGGGGGTTTTTTAAACATTGTTTTAATGTAATTTGTCGTGCGAAAAAATGTTCATCCCATCTTTGATTCTGTTACAGCTGAAGTAATATTGTATTACTTGACATCTCATTGTATGCTGGTTCATAATGAGGCAAGAAGGGATAACATGGTGACCTTGTACAACCAAGCAGTCAATATTGCCGAGGAATTCAATGGTGAAATCCAGGGAAATCATGATGCCATGGATATTGACATGCAAAATTACTTACCAAATAACGTCAGTAAGTTGGTCGTACCCATTCTCTAGTTTTTTTAAAAGACAGGAAATTCTTATGATAAAATATTTGGCCCTCAGAACCAATGCTTATTGAAACATAGTGGTTGTCATGCAATGCGAAAATAGGAGTCAAACTAATGTTATTTGCTTTTAGGTGCTATGTCCAATCCACTCTACCTCTGTTTTTAATAGTAAAAGTTTGTTGGGGGTTCTTTTTATGTCCTTTTTTTATTAAGCATTGATGTTTTTGGGTCTTTGTTGCATGTGTTTAATTGTGTTAAGGCTAGGGCATGAATCCTTATAACCTTATCAAATAAAAGGGAGTAGATACATGTTTTATTTGATTTGAAAGAAAACTGACAACAGAAATCCTGAAATGAAAGTTAAGGAATTAATTTTTATGTATGGAAATACATAATTTTGTATTTGAAAATCCCGTTTCTCCGTCAATTCTGGTAAGAATGTGTCTTGAACATGACTTTTTAATGTTCCATAGTAAATCTGTTTTTCTTTTCAACTCAAGGTTTAACATTATTATCTTAATTTCAGCAATAGCTATCAAGCTGGATGCCTTCGTCACATCCGAGTCTTGTCACTCAGAATTATGCAAAGCACTGACAGTGTCAAGTTTCCCCAGTTCCAGGTTTCAAATAATGGTGGAAAAGCTAAGTGTCACATGCCTTGGAGGAGATCGAGTTAATTTGCTTCTCAGGCAAATCAAACCACGGGTGAATATATTTAAACTCTTTAAATGCAAAGCGATGAAAAATACCACATAAAGAACATGATTTCTTCACATGTGATCAGTCAGTGTTTATTCTGCCTCACTTGCTTTATGTTCCGACAACATATTGTTTAATGCTCTGATTTTAACCTCGTCTCAGTTTTTGTGTCTTGTAGCCTTACTTTCTTACTTTTTTAAACTAGTTTCAGAAACCCATTCTATTGCTGGTTTAACTAAGTGTACGTCAACACAACTCAACACTGAGTTTTTGTTTGTGTATTGTAGAATGCCTAAGTTGCTTGTACATGTTGAAATTGAGAATAAGTAACACAACAGATCAAAACAAACTGTCGTCATGTCTGAGCATCCGAGGTATGGTCAATTTAATTACAGACTAGAATAAAGGAAATGTGCTCATTTTCATTTCCCTTTGTATTTTCAGGAATACACACAAACAGTAAGGGGGTGCGGAAATAAAAACAATCGTGAAGGGCTCTGCTACTCATGGGATATACCCCGGATACCTCCTACTTGCTCCCAGCATCAAACTGCTGATGCCTGAGCAAAGGGAAATGACCCTTCAAAATGTTTTAAAGGGATATATTAAGACTTGATGACAATAAAACTGAAACTTGAAAAATGGACAGGCAGTACTGCTACTACTGTCAAACTCATTTGCCACTAACCCAGGCTGTCATTATTACCATCATCCCTGCTTAGTTCACCCAGATCGATGTGTGATTTTTTTCTCTGAAATCTTTTTCAACCACTAAGGCCATTGTTGTGAAAAAAAAAAAATGTTAAACGGGCAATCAAAGTTTAAATTAAAATCACATTTCTAGATAACGAAAGTAAGTAAAAATGGATTGGAGTTGGTTTTTTTCATATAGAAGAGTAGAACTTAGAACTGATTTTTACCAAGCCTTCCAGTTCATTTTCACTTAACATGCTAGATCTGGTTTCTAACTAAGGTTTTTAAAAAAGGCTTTTGTCAACAGACTCATTTGGTCATCTTAGGAAGAACAGCAAAGACACATTTGATCACATTAGGCAGGACCTGTCAATGACGATGTGGGCACATTAGGCACATGAGCAGGCTATTTGTATTGTTACATGTTATATCGCTTTTTATATTGTCATACAGTGCAACTTCTGGATAACGACACCCCTGAATAACGACAATCTCTGGATAGCGACATTGACCTCTGGTCCCGGTTTTTTTTTGCTATATATTATTAGTAATAAAAACCTCGAAATAGCGACATACATTTCCGGTCCCTAGCGATGTCGTTATCCGGAAGTTGCACTGTATTTCTAATTGTAAGGAAGAAACCAGCCAACCTTAAAGCAAATTAATGTAGCTTGAAAAAATTTTGTGTATTATATTATTTCTATTAAACGTTGTTCTTTTTACTCTTCCTTAGGAATTGAAAGGCCTCCAGCTGAAGTACAATTCCATCAGAAATATGGACATGATCCGCATGGCTCCAGTTCTTCAATCACTAACAAACCTCACAGCCTTAGATTTATCATGCAATCATATATCTCTTGTCAACAATGAACCCATGTCGGCTATCATGAGTCAAGCTTTGTCTACCCTCTCAAAACTAGAACGCTTGGACTTGAGCAACTGTCGGCTAAAAAACAAATTGAGTACAGTGTTAAGAAGTATCTCAAACCCTTTGAAGCAATTTCGTTTGGTTGCCTGTGGACTCACGAAGACTGATTTGTCTGCTCTAGCATCGGTTGCACTCATTTGTCAAATGGAGGAATTTGATCTCAGCGAAAATAACTTAGCTACCTCAGAGCTACCTGTGATGACTATTTTAGGAAAGATTTCCAAGACAATTAAGATTTTGGAGTTTGAAGACTGTAACTTAGAAGATGAAGCAGTAACTAGATTACAGACTTGTTTTCAAGTGGGATTCGGCAATTTGTTGTTTCTTAATGTGGCTGAGAACTCTTTGGCTTCGGCCTCAACCAGTAGTTTGGTCAGTACTTTATCTAAGCTGGCAACTCTGAAAGTTTTACGTTTGTCGTATTCAAGGGATTGCTATCCTTCAGAGATATTGGTTGATGTTGTTGATGAAGAAGAATCTAAAGAACTTCTTAAGGCCTCGATTTCCGACATTCTCAGAGCTAATACAAATTGGGAACATCGCACAGATTCTGTCAAGTTGATATATGTTGATCTTGGGTAAACGTGAGCAAGTATAGATCTCATCCCCTTAGCTTTAATTCTTCAATCATTAACAGCCTTATACTTGTCATGCAATCAATCATTTCTCGTCAACAATGAATCCATGGCTGCCACTTTCAGTCTGGCTCGGTTTACATTACTCTCTGAAAACTAGGACGACCGTAACTTGCCACAAAAAAAACAAGAAGTTAAGTGTTAAGAAGTATCACAAACACTTTGGAGGGATTGTTGTGCTTCGAAAGTACCCACTGATGTGATGTTGATATGGGAGGATCCAAAGAACTTCTTTATGCTTCTCCCCGACATTCTCTTTATATGGGTTGATCTTAGGCTTATGGAATGCTCATGAAAACAAATGAATGGCAGCTACCAGAAGCTGATAATCAGCACGAGAAAACAAATATGAGATAGTGAATGTAATGGTAGATTCCAATACAGATTCAAATGATGTTTGGTATTGCTCCTTCATCAGCTGCCTTTAAATCACAAACAAATTGTTTACAATTATTTTCTTGTTAATTTGTGATGGTGTTTAAATGGGGCTGTTTACTGAGTTTACATATTTCATTAGGCACTAAAAATCTTTTCCTTCTGTCATGTAAAGAATGTGGCTAGGCGGGGAAAGAAGCTTTTTTGACAATCATTTTTCAATATATTATGGCAAACATGTAATTGGTTCAATTGTAGGTTTGAATACAAAATTTATAATTTAACATTTTCTACTTACACGCCAGGGTAGCCAGATTTACCTGTAAAAAAGTGTAACGACATTGATCAATTTGAATCAAAAGTGTGTTAAAAAATTTGCTCTTCCTGTGCTGTTTGATATGAAATTTGAACATCCTCAAGCCAGTCATGAGTGCTGTTATTTATAATGCTGTGTTCTGTCCCCTTGCACCAGAGAGCGGATTTCCTCGGCTCTAATCCTTGTGGAGTTGGATTATTTGTTCCCTTGTTCACAGTGTTTATGCCTCCATCTGGAGATATAGATAGAACTTGTGAAGGTTTTTAAAACGATTATCCACATATTAAAATGGCATTATTGAGATTAAGGGCATAAGTAAAAGTATTGAACTTTAAAGCTCAATTCTAAGAAATGGAAGATTATGAAATAAATGAATGCATGTGTTTGTGTGTATCTGTCTCTATGTATGCCACTGGACATGTAATTCCATACAAGTGTCAGTGCATATGTGTTGCATGAATTGTTTTGTTCTGTCAACTAATTGAGGCTAACTTGTATTATACTGGTTACTCACTATATTTTCACTTGGATCACCATAGCATTTGCAGATCACCATTACTATTTAATTGCAAGTGTTAAACAGGAATAGATTGAATTGGTCCCAATTATGTTGTTGTTATTGATCCAACCACACCTGGGCTCCTGCTCATTAGCTCAATGCCATGTAATAGAATTTGCTGGTGTGTTTTTCATCTGATATTTAGTTCCATAGAGAATATTCCATGTGAATCCACCAACTTCACATTCATGTAAACTGCATGCAGACTCACTTCCCACTCTTCTACTTAGAATTAGAACCAACATGATTTCTCAGCTGTTTTAGTGTTATACAAGGTGACACAGCATAAACAGGTCCCTCAAATTTCTAAATAACGTTTGCAATTTTGCACTAGAAACTAAAAAAATTTACAACAGCTTCTTTGGATGGTGACAAAAACGGCACACACAACACCCAGATTGAGCATTTGCTTTAAAATTTAAATTCAGACTTTAGAATGAAAATGAAATGCTCAGTCAGGCATATTATATGCACATCAGTTTCATCAACAGTCTTGAATTACGTCATTTATGTTCAATAAAAGACGAAGCGCACGAGTCTCTTGTTCCTTTCCATACTTTTCGTTTTGAGCTCTGAAAATTGAAAGTGAAAGCATTATATATTCTCTTATTGAATTTCATGTTCCCCATTGTCCCTTTCCACTATGCATTGGATGATCTCAAATTTTGGGTGTCGTTTCTCCCACTATTCAAAATAGCTATAATATGTAAAATTTGGTATTTATTGACGTAAAATTTCAAACGTTATTTAGAAATTTGAGGGGCCTGTTTATGCTGTGTCACTGTCACTGTGTAATAATAGTTTTAGATACATTGAAGCACAAGTTGAACTTTTTTCTATAAACCAGAGGTTATGAACTGTTACTAAATATGAAATAAGAAGGTTTTTTTTAATGGTCATAAGAAACATTATCATTTAACAATCTTTTTGGTTAGTGTTTTTATGATGTAGTATAACATTTTGTGATATTAAACAATAAAATTAGCTCGTTAAGTCTTTCAAAAGTGGAATTTCAGTGTTCTTTATTAGTTTGGGGTTTTTTTTGTGGGAGAAAATGTATTCCTTTTAAATGTGTGGGGTTTTTTTTTGGGGGGGGGTCTCTTTAGTAGCTTATATTTTTATTTCCTTGACAACTTGGAAGTGGCGAAAATGATTGTTCTGCAAACTTAAAAATTTGATAGAGATCTGAAAAATAGATTTTTTCTTCTGATTCTGATATAATATAACATCCACAGTACAAATGATATGGAGGTACATAATAAGAGAAGCAAAGGAAAGCTGAAGCTAGTAGGAATATCTCTATTAATCAGGAATCAAACAAGCATGAAATATGCCCTGCAGGTGCGATGACTGAGTAGTTAAGACAGTGAGCTCTCATGGCCAAAGTCATGGGTTTGAATCCTACCCCAGTCACCTTATTGTTTTTCTTAGGCAAGAAACTTTATTCCAATTGTCTTATTTGATCCAGGTGTAGAAATGGGTACCAGCTTACAACTGGGCAAGTACTCTGCGATAGACAAGCGTCCTATCCAGAATGTTGACATATCGTCGTCTCTCCCCTTCACTCTTATGAAACTGGGATAAGCACCGGCTCTATGATGAGTCTCACGTCTCAAGACTTTTACTTTTTACCTTTTTTTTCTAAGCTTTCAAATACACTGAATAACATGGTACTTTATTTACATTTTGCTCAAGTTTTGGGGTTGTTTTTGTGAACTACTTTGTTTTATTATGGGTTGGGTTTTTTTTGTTTTGTTGTTTGTTTGGTTTTTTTTTAGGCAGGATGGGGGGCGGGGTTGTCTGCCTCTTTGTTTGTGGGTTTTTTTGCAAGCTCATTTTTAACTCCTGTGAAAGACATTACCTGGTTTGCCTTGTAATGTCAAGCATTGGTTGTAATTGGTGATAGAATTCTTCTCTTTTTTTTATTGTTTCATTTTCATTAGGCCCAAATGCTACAATTATCTTAATATTTTTATCTGCAAGTTCTGTGTTTACTTCAAGCAGACGTTCGTTAACACACCTAAATTCGGAACTTTCAAAAAGATCATTTGTTAATATTAAAGCTACACCTGCTTGTGCTCATTCTTTAGTATCTACACCTGCGTATATAACTTAATATAAGTTTATGATGGTTATTTGAACTTTCATATCCCTGACCTTTCTTTTTAGTTTGAGTTTTGACTAAAATATTAATGTACTTTTTAACTTCTTCTACTAGTTCTATTTCCTTTCCATTGATGGACCTAATGTTCCATGTGCCAAATCTCGTAGTCCGTTTTCGTAAAGCGGTCGTCATCGTTAGGTCAGTCCGTGAGTCGCGCTTATGTCGCCTTGTTCTTTGAATACATTTTTTTGGCTAAGCAGGAGATTACACCACAGTAACCTAGGCAAATGGTGGGACTGCCACCTTGAGGCACTTCACCTTGCCCTGTGTTAGCTCAGTCTGGATCCTCATTCTAAGCCTGCCTTTTCCATTTTTCCTTCTTCACGAAGGAAGCGAGAATGGCAAGATAGAACAAGAGAGCGACCTTTAGATGGAGATTCATTCTTCACTCTTTATCAGATGAATAAGTGAATATCCCGCCTGATAAAAGGAATGAACTTGCTCAGTTCTCGCGTGAAATGAAGAGAGGTGGGGATGTGGCTCCTTACATTTCAAACACATTTTTTTGTCACAAAGAATCGAATTTCTCATTAAATTCTAGTGTTGTTTGATACTAGAAAATAATTAAAGTAAGTTTTTAAGTAAGTTTAAATAAGTTATTTGAAATCCCGGTACGACATGTGCAATTGCAGAGACACTCCTACCCATCATGTGTTAGACCACGATGTATGTGTGTTGTGAAAACCGCAACGATAAAGGAAATGAAGACTGAAAATGAAAAGTGAATCATCTATGTGAACGATCAAGAAAACGAATGAAAAAGGAATCCCTATTGATGTCGTTTTTGTTTTTACTCTTGCTGCCGTTGTTGTTGTTGTTTGCTGTGATATTGGAGTTTGCGCGCGCGACTGTGTGATTGCGTGTTCGCAAAGTATTAGTATTATCACTTCGCTGGGGAACGCACAAATACAAAGGGGAACCCGTGATATCAGTCGGCCAACGGAACAAGACGATAATCTTGCCACAACCACCCGGTTAGACTCATAAACACACCCCCTAGAGGCAAAGTTCAGAAGAATAAAAAAATGAGCGTGGGTCAGGGGCAAGTCGGTGAGAGAGTAAAAATCTTTTCCCGTGCAACGCAGGTTTGCTAAAAGCGCGGACCTCGAGGAAGACACGTTAAATCGCCACAGCATGCGTGCAATTGGCAAAGAGGCGACACCTGCTTAGTTCGTCCCTTTTGAAACCAAAAAGAAACAAAATTAAGGAAAGAGAATGTAAAAAATGTTTTCCTTCAAACTGCCGATGATAGTAATTTTACGCAATTTAAAAAAAAAGAAGAAAAAAAAGTGCCTACAACACGTGGTGTTCCCAAGCGGTCACCCATCTAAGTACTAACCACGCCCGACGTTGCTTGACTTCGGTGATCGGACGAGAACCGGTATGTTCAACGTGGTATGGCCGTAGACATTCACCGAGTGCAACACGTGGATATAGAGCCAAACGTTATCAAACTCTAAAGCGGGCTTGGCAAAGAAGCCATTGTTTTCCAGTTGTTTTTTTCGATGTTAGTGTTACTGTCGTTGATGTTGTTGCTGTCCTTGTGGTGGTTGATGTCGTTTTCTCGATAAACAAATAAACAAGCTATTTTACCGAGTGTGCGACTTCGATAAAAAAAAATCTTACCAGTCAAAAGGATTGACAAAGAGAATATGGCTGAAATAAGCTTTCAAAATAGTTAACATAACAAACAACAATGGAGTTTATCGAATCAGCAAATGTCCCTATTTGAGAAAATCTTGAAAACATTCGCAGATATTTTTATTCCCTTATAACCTGTAGAGAAACTTTGAAACAGCACAATTAACACACATTTATACCACATTTATCTTGTATTCAATCTTAGATTTTTTAAAAACAACAGCAACATCTGTTGTGTGTTGTGATGTTAGCAATGTGAACAACCTACATTCCATCCTTAAAACTAGTGAAGTCGAACAATTCTTACGATTTCCATCACCGTCTATTACAAAAGTCTATTGACACGCAGTCAAGCATGACCTCAAACAAATCATCAAAGGGGAATATACTAGTTCAACATTTTTTCTTAAACCGGGCCAACAAATTCCTCGCCATAAAAGAGGAAATTTAGAAAAGGGAGATCTACATGATATTTTTAATTATTTATTTGCTTTATAAGAAGAAAGCTGACAATTGAACTCGTTTAAGTAAAAGTAAAATACTTCCATAATAAGCCTTCATTACAATTTAATGATCCTGTTTCTTTTGTGTTTCGTGCATTTTTGAATGACGACGTTGGCAAATTAGGACGGTGCAAACGAAAGTTTGAATTTTGAATCTGTTTCGTTTCAACCCTAACTACCAGGTCAGGTCAGGTGTGATTGTGTCGAACACAACACGTACACGCCCACCTGGTACAACAATGCTTTTTATCTGAAAATGAATGTCAACGCTAAACTTCTCCCATGATTCATTCATTTATTATATTATTCTAATTCTACACATGTGCTGTTACATATCTCATTTAATTAGTTATGGATTGTATGCCAACACCCCCCCCCCCCTCT